>CM029280.1:29267487-29547757 GCA_016920895.1 Vaccinium myrtillus | reverse complement strand
TAAACTTTAACACTTAACCATATATAGTTTTAATTCGAAACAATATACATAAATTATATCAATATGCATACTTATATATATACACACATACATATACATTTATATACTACTATAAGCCCGCATATATACAAACAATATTCATAAAAATATATATACAATTTGAAACGGGGGCGGGTACGGATATTAGGAGACGGGTATCACAAAATCATACCCACTCCATTTTCAACTGGGGATTCTTTAAGTTCTACCATACCCGATCCTATTGGATGAAAAATCGAATAATATCCGCCTTCAAATAGCCGGAGGTGGGACGAGTATCCATCGGGTTTGGGGAAATAGCCATCCCCTATCAAAGGGGCATGGATGGAGAGTGGAGGTGATTTCCCCGTTCAGGAAATGGGGCAGGATAGATGTAGTTATAGAATTCAAAGATCAGAGGCGAGGATGGTCAAATCCGTCCCCAATTCTCCCTATTGCCATCCCTACTTACTGGAACTTCTGTACTTGTATAACAGATCTCATATCTTCAGAGTCGACCTTGGGTAGATGCTTAAGACCAACTGGCTTAAAAGAAATAAACTTGAGATTCAACGGTGCATGCTATGATTAATTAATTTTGGATCCATCGTTGGGTCTCATTTTCTGTATCCCAGAGTGTGCATATGCAACTTGTTTGGGATGGCCCCTACATAAGTTAATTATGAAATTATATTCCATGGAAATAAATAAAAATGACCATTCATGGGTGGCTTTAGGGGATCCGGATCCTCTGTGAGAATCTTGTGAGGGTTTTGTTGTGGGCTTGACAACACACCAAAAAGGAGATCCAATGGCTCACAACTCCCTTCCTTGTCTTTGTATCAAAACGGCGCGGTTTCATAGGGAAAAATTGACAATTTGACGGAAACTGGAAAGACACCACAAATGGCCATTTACTTCTTTGTTTTTTGTTTTCTTAAATTGCTGCCAAAATGACTGTGTTTGCGATAAAAATTTGAAAATTGATTTCACATTAGTATGTAAATTCAGTCTAAAAAACACATAATTCTTAGAAAACTCAAAATCTGTTGATGCTTATTTTTAAAGACAAATTTCTCATGAAAGATGTAATTTGGACAATTTTGGATTAAAATTATCCTTTTTGGTAGGCGAAAGTCAGTAGTATTGGTTGTAATTAGCGAGATTTGATCTTTGTACCTTTATCAAAGGTTAATATATAATAATATTATTATTTTTTCTTCAAAAAAATAAATCCAACGGACAGATTTTTATCCTTTGAAAAAAATTGAGTTTCCATTGTGATTCTTTAAGCCAATTGAAAAAAATTAAAGAAGAAAAAATTGAGTTAACAGAGAATCTAACAATTTGGGGGAAAATTGAATAAAGTGAAAAAAAATTAAGACAATTGAAAATTGGCAAAAGAATAAATCCGGGAAGTACTAGAAACAAAAGGAAAGGAGTTGTGAGTCATTGGATCTCTTTTTTGGTGTGTTGTCAAGCCCACACCAAACCTCACAAGATCCTCATAGAGAAATCCTCACAGAGGATCCGGATCCGGCTTTAGGTATGCATTCTTGAAGAAAAAAACAACAGTCAATTGAAGAGGTAAACTTAAAAAAATGTCAATTGGAGTCGGGGAATATCCTGATCTCCATTTACCATTGCAACTCTGGCTAACTTTGTTACCTTTATAGAATTTTTTTTTAAATCAACTGGACAAGTGGTCTTCGGCCTATGATTGTAGAACCATCATTTTGTCAATGCAAAGTCTCTTGGGATCGAGTTCTGATACTTTTCCTCTCAAGAGTTCTCATAACTTTTGTAATGTGCTTTGTTTGTCTCACTATGAGTATTAAAATGTAGATTTGCAGTCGTTATGAAGATTTTGAGGAAAAAATGGTAGATAATGAGTACGAAAGTATCAAGATCTTGTGTCGCAACCGTTATGAAGATTTTGCAGCATCAACATTTTCAATTGTGTGCTGTTTATTTTGGAGAATTCTAGCAATGTTTACTTCTTTTTTTATGTGTAAAGTGACGTGAAACAATCTGACATGGATGCATGTTTAATGTTTGGAACCTAATGTTTATGTTATGGATGTTTAATGTTTGGAACCTAATGTTAATGTTTAAATTTAGAACCTAATGTTTATGTTTGGTTTTGGATCATTTTTCTGTTTAGAGTGCCTTAGTAAATGAGGAGATAATTTGGGGGTGGAGTGCCTCTAGTGATTTTTATATCTTGAAAATGATAGTTTTGTAACTTTATTAAATTTTAGAGTGACTGCATAAAAAAAGAAGCCCTAAAATCAACACCATTCCAATAGTTAACCTCTTGAGAGCCCGAATCTTTCAAAACTCTTAAGGGCTTGTGACTGCCTGACTGGCCGGCCCTATTTTGTCCATCTATAGCCATTCAAGCCCCGCGCGTGTCACTGCCTTTCCGTGCAAGCCCTTTTTCCTCTCTTCTCTCTCTCTCTTTATCTCTCTCTTCAGCTTTTCGTGGCCCCAATTAATTTGTTTTTTTTAATTCTCTCTCTCTCTCTCTCTCTCTCTCTCTAAAGAAATTACAGGACTTCAAACCTTTTTTATTTTAGATTTTAAAATAAAATAACTTTTATTTTACACATTCATTTTTTTACAAAAATTATATATTTGAAATCTACTCGATGAGATCTTCGAAACAAGATCCATTGTGAATATGAAATTGTGTACATGTAAAAAAATAAATTTAGACTGTACATTTAGGAAATAGAATTAGAATCGTATATTTGGAATTTAGAATTAGGACCGTATGTTTAGAATTTAGACTGTACATTTTAGAGTTAAGACCGTACACACTTGGCAATCAAAATGTGCAGCCGACACAAAAAATGTACAATTCACACTCTAATTTTTTTTAAAAAGATTCTTTTACTATTTTGCCCTCAAATGTATAAATTACACCCCTAACAATTCACACCCTTCTGCAGAATTCACACCCCCCAACAATTCACACCCGAAGAATTCACATCCCTCAACAATTCACACCCGAAGAATTCACTCCCATTTGCAGAATTCACACCCTCATAATTCACACCTCTTTGCACAATTCACACCCTTTTCCAGAATTCACACCCTCTAAATTACACAATTCACACTCATTTTCAGAATTTATACCCCTAAATCCAGAATTCACACTCATTTTCAGAATATGAAATTGTGTACATGTAAAAAAAATAAATTTAGACCGTACATTTAGAATTTATAATTAAAACCGTAAATTTGGAATTTAGAATTAAGATCGTATATTTAGAATTTAGACTGTACATTTTAGAGTTAAAACCGTATACACTTGGCAATCAAAATGTGCGGTCTACACAAAAAATGTACAATTCACACTCTAATTTTTTTTTAAATTGTACAATCTACATAAAAGTGGACTCAAAATGTACATTCTACACTCTAATAAATTTTTTAAACGGTACAATCTAAAAAAATGGACTCAAAATGTAGATCTCGTCTTGGTTTTTTTTTCAAAATGTATAGTCCACACTAAAAAAATGTATAGTGTATACAGTCTACACTAAAAAATGTAGATCTCGTCTTGACTTTTTTTCAAAATTTACAATCTACACTAAAAAATGTACAGTGTATACATAATGCAATCAGAATGTACGGTCTACACAAAAATGTACAATTCACACTCAAAGAAATTTTTTGGGTGCATAATTTCATATCCAATATGGGTCTTGTTTGATAGATGTCGTTGAGTACGTTCTAAAAATATTTTTTTTTTTCAAAATCGGACGCATAAATTAAAGTTATAAATATTTAAAGTTTAAAAATTAAAAGGAGGGAGAGAGAGAGAGAGAATCAGGCGGATAGTCAAGAGAAATATAATAATATAGAGAGAGACAGAAACAGTCAAGGGAAATTTAATGTGTGTCAGGTGGATAGATAGAAAGCGAGATAATAATATAGAAAGAGAGACAGAAACAGTCAAGGGAAATTTAATGTGTGTCAGGTGGATAGATAGAAAGCGAGATAATAATATAGAAAGAGAGACAGAAACAGTCAAGGGAAATTTAATGTGTGTCAGGTGGATAGATAGAAAGCGAGACAGAGATAATTTAATATAGAAAGAGAGAGAAAGAAAGACAGAAACAGTCAAGGAAAATTTAGATACAGAGAGGAGAGAGGAGAGAGAGAGAGAGAGAAGAAAAGTAGGGGCGGCCTGAAATTTCCCGAACTCTTAATATGATCATGGCCCAGGCCCACTAGTCGATTGGGCACTAGTCCCACCTTTTTGATAGTTACATGCCATCAATGTCCCTGCCAGGTGTTCCTCTTGTTTAAGGGAATCCCGTCCCGTTCCTCTCATCGGGATGGCTCTCATATATATGCCAGTGGTTGGAAGTTGGAACGATATCATTTACACCCATATTCTACTATCCATTGATTTTCTTCCTCCTCATCATGGGATTTTCTTCTCGAAGTAAACGTTCGAAATTCGACTTTCTCCTCACCAATCCCTTCTCCAAAAGACCTTACGATCAATCCGAAGATGAGGATTCCGAGTTCGCATCTCTTCCGTCTCCATCTTTAGTTCCAGTACCTGTGCAATTCATAGTCGGATCGATCAAGGAGAGATTGCCAGTTACGAAATATGGGTATGGTACTAAAAAGGAAGGCGGTCATGATTGTGCAATATGTTTGAAATCCATGAGAGAGGGTGATGAGGTCAGAGAGCTGTGCAACGGCTGTCATATGTTTCATAAGGAGTGCCTTGACAGTTGGATTGATCAAGGCCAAATCACATGCCCTTTGTGCAGGTCTAAGCTATTGCCTAGTGATCAGCATGAGGGAGAGTCGTCAAGTGCGGTGGAGATCCGTGGAGGAGGGAGAGGATGATGTACTTGTTCGGCGAGGATTTCGTTTTCCAGTAATAAGTGATCAACTGTATATCTAGTGTAATAACGGTATCAGAGGTTCAAAATCTCCATACATTTCACCTTGTATTTGAATTTTTGATGCTACTCATATATTCTGTTTTGTCTATTCACTGTTGAGATCTCAGTCTAATTGTGAAGAACACAGTTTGTAGGTTTTCTTGTGCTGTTTGGAGAGGAGTAGAGGTCAGTGATCACCGATCATGACCAACAAGAAGAAAAAAAAGTTATAAGAACTCCTGTTTATTTTACTCCTACGTAGGGCTGCCAGCTCGAGGCTTGGCGAGGCTCAACTCGTTTAATAATCGAGTCCAGCTCCAGGTCATATTTTAGGCTCATGTAGATGAACCGAACTCAACAATGTAAAACTCGGTTCGTTTGTATAAGTTCGTCTCATTTACAGAGACTCGTGTAACAAGACGCTGCTCGTTGGCTCGACTTGACCATTTGCAGCCTTACTTCCATTTAGGAACTCACCTCTAGTTTTCCCTTACTTCCATTTAGGAGATCACCTTAATTGTTTTCGATGTCAACCACAAAATATTACTAAATTCTATGGTTCACCAAAACCAATTAATGGTAACCTTACTGGTAGGAATGACAATTCCGTCCATCCCGCTCGGATTGGAGTTTTGGAAATTTTTGAGCTATCGGATTGGATTTAGAGGTAAAATTTGAAAAAAATTAGGGATCGGATGAAGGCGGTTCCACGTATCTCTACCCCAATCCTTGCCCCTTGTTTTATACATACTAATTCTAATAATTATTACAAATTACTAGGATTTTCCGAGTATGTATACTTCTATATATCTTTATGCAAGTCATTCCCAGAACAACTCGACATCGGTCTAGATAGAACTTCATCACCACTTGAAGCATCAAAATTTAACTGTGAAGTATCTCGATCGAATCCAAAAATTTGTAATCAAAGTGTCGGGGTTCTTCGTTGCGTAACTGGTTAATTGGTTGGATATGTTGTGACGTAATGTTTAATATTATAATTTTTAAGGTAAATTTCAAAGGGGCGGGGATCCCGATCTGCATTCGAGGCAGGGATGAAGAGTGGAGGTGATTTGCCATTCGAGGAATGGAGCAGGATCATAGATGCAAATATAGGATTCGGAGATCGGAGGCGATGATGGTCAAACCCTCGTAGAAAACATAAAAATGAGAAATTTCTCTGCTAAGCACTCAGTTTTTCCAAACTAATTGGAGAAATACTTTGTTCTGCTCGTCTAATACACTTTTGAACGGTTGAGATGGTCGCTGCTGTAACAATCTGAAATTTTCGAAAACTATTTTGATCGATTACATTCTTATATATTCTTATATTTTGATTAATTTTGTAATTGAACGATATTCTTAGAGTGGCGACCAAGCAAAGTATTACTTGGAAACTTAGACTATAAGAAAAGGGAAATAAAATCAAATCTTACCAAAACTAAATTAAAAACGTGCAAAACAGGCAGCACAAATAAAATCTCCTTGTTACCCAAAAGGCAACCTAGAGGGGGGGTGAATAGTGTTGCCAACAACAACGCTCAAATAAAAAATGTTAAGTGAATGAGAAAAATTAATAGATAAAGCAAATAAATAATTAATTTGCACAACAGAAAAATAAATGAGATAAGGGAAAGAAATATCACACAGAGATGTATAGTGGTTCGGTCCGAGCTTTGTCCACTGCTCAGCCTAGTCCACTGGCCTAAGGAGTCGCTGTTTTACTAATCAAACAACCAGCTTTTGGTGCCGATTAAACCTTACAACCGCAACGCTAACTTTCCCGAGGAGTTAGCCGAACCGCTAGAGTTTATCTCCCAAACTCTAAAAAATCACTCACAGAACAACACCCTGTTCTGCAGAAACTCACTGAGAATTATTGCTAACTCTCAATACAAAGAATTTGAAAAGTGGAACTCTCTCTCAAAGAGTAGATAAAAAATTCTCTCAAAGCTCTCGAAATAATAGTATGAAAGTGGAGTGTGATTGCTGTGAATATATTGCTCTGAAATTGCTTGGTGTCTCTTCATCTGTAGAGTCTCTTCTTATATAGGCTGAGAAATTGGAGCGTTGAAAATATACCCGTTGAAAAGAAGATTTTGAGGCAGCTATGGATCTTCCTTAAATTAGTCCGTTGAGCCGAATCATGATTTGCAACGTTGTATTGCCATAACTGTAAAGATCCGAAGTCAACATATTTCGGAAGGAAAACTTCAGAAAGGTTCAACTATAATAGGCCATGAGATCTTGGTGGACAATTTTGGGTCAGGAGCAAATTTGAGAAGGAGTATCATAGGCCAATATAAAAACGTGTCAAACTTTAGAGATCATTTCCATGTCTGATGGAAACTTGAAGCTGTCAACTTTTTATAAGGCAAGAAAATAATCTTGTGTGGGGTTAAGAGTTTTAAGGAAAGATTCAACACATCATTTTCCCTTTTTCAATAACCCAATTTAGCAACAAAAAAACAGAGCACAAGATTTAATAATGAATGAAAGATTCTTTGAATTTCAATACACGGATTTATATATATCAGGAATATTTCCGTTGGATCGAAAATCTTTTGAGGCAGCAAAAATGATCTACAAGAAGGCAGTATATTGGCGTTAAAAACATTCCAAATAAATAATCTGCAAGTTCAAACTTTAACAGCCTTAAAAGGAAAAATCATAATTCAATATTAAGGAGATTAAAGAACCGGATGACCAATAAGGACAAATGTTAGCTGCCCAAATTTGTTTCCTTTCCACCGCTAGAAATTAGAAAACCACGTGATGTTAATGTGCAAGTGCCAATGCATGAAATGCTTATGTGGGCCAAGGTTTAAAAAAATTCTTAATGGGTCACGTTCAAAATGGTAGTAGGCCAAGGGGAATTTTTTGTTGTACACTAGTTGCACACATGCATAAATATGGAACCAAAAGATACTTTGAGAAAATCAATTTTCCAAGGGCTAATCAAGTGTTCACCGTAGAAAAAAATAATAAGATATTTTAACAATGTATTTTTAAGAAATCAATTTTGTCATAAGATCATAATCAAAATCAGTTATTTCTAACACTCCTAATACTAATCGTAAATAAAAATTATTACCTAAATAATGATTCCATAAATAATAGGGGTGTATATCTTGTCCTACATCATTTTGTCCTACATCAGCCCTTTTCTCATTCAAGGCAAGGGATGGCAGCCCATTCCCTATTGCTCCAGGTAGTTTCGTCGATCGTTGTCCGATCAACGCACCAAATCAACCGCCGTTCTGTTGTTTCACTGCTGGAGCTACCAGACCGAGGTAGTAAAATTCTTTCTCCCGAAGTATATATATTTAAATGTGCGTGTAGTTGGTTAATTTAAAGTTGGAATATTGAGTGTATGAGTTTATCGAATGCAATTAATGGCGTGAAATGGAATACAAACGATCGGAATGTAAGCTTCAGAAATAAAAAGAAAAGGAAACAGTACACTGTTTTGATATGGTCGATTAATACATTAATGTAGTAAAGAGAATTTAAATGAAGTTAAACCATTCATTAACTTGCTTAATTGGTCAGAGTAATTACCCTTGCTTCTCTCATAATAAAAGTATAGTTTTTATGTTTTAATTTTGTTTAAGACTGGAAAATGGCTCCAGTAAGATTATGAAATGAGTTAATACACTTGCAAGCAATAATCAAGAATTCACCTTTGAACCTTGGACTTCAAGTCCAGTACGTTTGTGTATTTTATTTTTTATTTTTTTTCCTACCCACAAGTTTGAATAACAAAGAATGTTCGACGACTATCGCATGGATTAAACCAGCCTGGGTTTCACCCTTTAGCAAATCTGAGATGGGTTTCATGATATTGTTATTTACTAACTTATCGTGCTAATTATATAGTGCTTGCGACCTTGCATTGTATCGTAGATGGTGTCGCCCCAAGCGTAGGGCTAGGTCGGCGGTAGCATAATAACCGGTAAGACCGGGTCGAATCCACAGGGACCGAACGCACCCGGCGTGAGAGTTGACTTGCGAATGTTGGTTTTAGCCTTAAAGCGGCAAACTTGGCTTAGTAGTTTGGGGGTGGAATTCACTTAACTTCGTGAATGACGAGAGAGTGAAAAGACTAATTTAAACAAGGCTAAGTCAAGGGGTTCATAACACCAATGACTTAGGCCAATTCATTCTCCTCTAAAATAACCGGCTCGGGGACATCGTTAAACGACCCCAAACGGAAGATTTGGTTTTTAAACTCATTCAACTAGAAATGGTGTTTAGCAAAGATTAGGATTTTTTTTGGTTCATTTGGCAAACGGCCGAATTGACATCGCCCTAAGCATCACACGTGCCAAGTAGATAAACCCTTGGCTACGTGTGATCAAAGGGGGATTAACAAACCCGAGCTTTGTTACATAAAATTAATCCTAACTCTTTGATTAACAAGCAATGTTTGCATTAAGGCGAGGAGAGCGAATGAACCTAAGTCACGGGGTGCTAATCACCCCGAGACCGAGCCTAAAACGACTACTCGATCATTACTACGTAAAACATGACTATTTTTATAAAGGAAATAAAGAACATGACATATGACTTTATAAACTGATTTTTTTGGATGATTATAAGTCTACCTACAACATTAATACTTAAGATAATAACCAACAACACTTAAAAGCTAGAGATTTTGAAGGAAATAGCTAGAAAAGGAGAGATAAGATTTAACCGGTAAAAACGAAAATAAACTAGATTTATATAAAGGTCTTAACATGTACTACAACATTAAAGAAGGAGGATTACCTTGAATCTAGGTGGAAAGACATGAAAAACTAGAGAGATGGTAGAACTTAAGCTAAGGACAAACTAATGGAGGTAGAGAGAGAGAGCTTAGGTAGTGATAACCCTAAAATTCTGAGGTTGGGGACCTTATAAAGGCCCCAAAAGTCGTGCCAAATAATTACAAAAGTGCCACTAGATATTTTAGATCGGGCTCAAAAAGTGCAGAAAATTTGCAGGGATACCGGTATCCCATTTTTTCCGCTACCGGTATCTCGCTCAAAATGACCTTCTGTTTCAGGGATACCGGTATCCCCAAAATCAAGCTACCGGTATCTCACTTCAAAATGTGAAATTCTTTAGGCAGATTTTTGACCCAACTTCGCGGGCACGCCCCGGCTTCGTCCGAACTCGGAATGAGGCGATTCTTGAACCGTTGGAAAGCTCTATGAGTCTACTTTCAAACCCAATTGACCTCATATTCATAGCCTTTGTAACTTGAGAGAAATGAGCCTTTTTCTATCGGTTGGTCAGATTTTCTCGAGGCTCATAACTCCAAATGTCTTGTTCTTTTGTTCCGGGCCTTCCTTGAACCTTCCAAAGCTTCTTGAATCGACTTCTAAGCTTCGGCGATTGTCCTCCATGGCATTACGGGACCTTGGGTACTTCCGGATGCAACCGGGGATTATTTGGAGCTTTGGACACACCTTTTAGCTCCGATTTTCTGAAACTCATAAAAAACACAACTCGCGCAAAATCAATCGAATAAAGGCACAAAATGCACGTGTGTGTGAACACAATGAGCGAGATAAGCCCGGATATATACATCATTTGGGGCTTATCACACCCCCCAACTTGAACTTTGCTCGCCCCGAGCAAACTAAACAAATGCAACTAACGGAAACAAACTAAAATGGATACGTCTTTTAAACCCCCGGGCGGCCCCGGTAGGACGAGTGAAGTCTCGTGAGGGTTTTCAGCAGTGAACAACCCACAAAACACATGGGAATCGAATACTTTAAATGTACTCACGCCCAACCGACAACCACACATAGTACCACAATGTCCGCCATGCAAGTCAATGGCAAGATACTTCATTCATAGAAGGAGTTAAGCAAGTGAACTTCATGTCTAAACTTAGCACACAAATCAATCATCTCACTTACGGTCGGATAGAGAATTCTCACGTAGCATGCGTATGAAAAGAAATCTCACAAAGAAATTCACCAATCTTGAAAGCAGTTCTCACACCATTGATAGCTCGGTATTTCTTTAAGCACACCCCTTCCCTTTATTCGAATGAATCTCTTCTTTTTATTTTATTTTATATGTGGTCGTGCAATGCCCGGACCTCTCGGGCTTTCTAGTTGACCCCTTTAGCGAACGTTAGGTCGACCATCCCCAAGCCAAATGGCCTTAGGGTGCCGGGTTTTGAGAGACCCCTCAGACTTAATTGCTCGAGTCAAAAAGGCTTTATAGTGAGGTCCAAGCTAACCACATTCGACAATGCCTTCACAAGGTCTATCCATCTTTTGACGCGAACAATACGGTGGGAGCAAACCCCGATTGCCCGGTTACTCAATGAACGCCCGGATAAACATTAACAATAAAGCATGCATCATCTTTTTTCTTTCTTTTTCTTTTTTTTTTTTTTACAAGGAAAGGGCTCAAATATTTCACAGACAAGTTAATTCACACCGAGGGATCAATGACACGTGAACCAATTTCAAACCAAGAATGCTCAAGTGGGACAAGGTGCGTGTGCGCGAAAGCATGAATTCAAGTGAGCATACGCTATCCAACTATAGGTAATACGGCTTAACCAAGTGTTTCCCTTTAACGTCATGTTCACAAGCTTAATTCTATCCATGAAATCGTATCAAGACTCCGTCTCACACAACAAACATCATAGCACCAATTAGAAGCCATCAATTAAGAGTAAGCACACACAAGTATCCTAATTCCTTGATTCATCAATTTTTTTCAATTTTTCTCAATTTTTTTTTTTAAGACTCTTAATATAAACAAAGCACGAAGTAAACCCTCCCCCCAACTTAAAATGTGCTATGTCCTCATAGCACGAAGACAGTATGAAAATGAAGAACAAGGAGGGATAAAAATGTACCGATGGGGTGGAATGTCAACCACCTTATACCTCGACCAAAAGAGAGGCTTTTTCATCACTCCTACTAAGAGAGAAATGATTAAAACTACCGGTTTATGTTATCCGGCTTCACACTAAATCCTGCACGTGAAATCCAAACATCCTTCGTACTACAAAGAGCTACTAGTACGAGCATATCAATCCATTTCAACCCCTCCGTTAAAAATTGTACACGACCATGCCATAAGATAAGATACTTAGAGTATAGAGATAGCAGTAGTCGCGTAAGGAAATTAAGTTCCACCAAATGCATAATGCGAACCAAATTCATTTTCAAAGTGTTGACAAGATTTAGTAAAAGTGGATTGTAAACACAATCATAATTATCAACACCTAGAAAATCAATTAGTTCGACTCTTTCAAGTTCTTGTGGTGGAGCAGACTCAATGGAAGTGCTAGTGGCATGAGCCTCAAAGGTTTTTTCATGAAAAGGCATATCAAGTGTACAACTAGAATCCTCTTGGGGAGCACAATCGAAATCCGGCTCATCATCCCATTTAACCTCTGATTCTGTTGGCAAATCAAGTGTACAATCAAAATCAGGCTCGTCATCCCATTTAACCTCCGAGGTTTCTTTCAAAGCTAAAATAACCCCTTCATTAAAGAACATAGGTTCTATTTCAATTTCAGTCAACTCGCAAAATTGGGGCTTTTGGGCTAATTCATCAAGATAGTCCCAACCCTCTTCGGCATTTTTACTTAGGAATTCTTCATCGGACAACAAGTCAAATTGACATGTCGTAGGATTTAAACCTCGGCAGAAGATAGCCAAAAGATTTCCAAGCTCACAATTAAAACTAGACCAAGAGAACATGGAACATTTAAATCGCTCCCAACATTGCGAAAATGACTCATCATCTTGTTGACAGAAATTGGCTATGTCTTGAAAAAGCTCTTCATAGCAACTTCCATTTTTGGGTAATAAGCCAATTATTTTTTGTCATGTGGACGAAATCATCTATTTTTTGGGTATTGGGAATCGTTTTGTTTCGTTTATTTATTGAAGGCCTGGTCTCCACCCAATTATAGCGCGCTAATATATCAAGTCAATATAAATTGTGGATTTCACTTGTTTTAGTTTATTGCAATGAATGCCTTCTTATATTCTCCTATTACTTCTTCCACTTATAAATTTAATTTCCATCCATTCCATGACAGAAGAGGCAACTTGATGCACTAGATTGATGTATGCAACACGATCGAACAACTTGATGCACTAGCTTGGTGGATGTAAAATGGGCATATGACTACATTCAACTGTAAGGAAGTTTATATCAAGGCTATTGATTTGAAACACACATAAAAAAGCGAGTTTTCTAATAGAGTTTTGTAGTTTAATAGCAATTAATTGTTTCCTTCCTTAATTTGGCATCTAACCTTCCATAAACTCTCTTCTTTCTTGTTGAGGCATCAAATCTTCGCACCCATTTAATATTTCTGATGATATTCACCGAGATACATAGAACATGTCAAGCACGTGCCTGGTGCTAGTAAATAAACAAGTGACACATTAAGAAAAATAACGATCAAATACAATTACCGAAGTTCATCAAAATAAATAAACTATTCAATAGCATGAGACTACACATTATTTAATTGGTCCCGGCGTGCAACAACATAGCACAAAAAGTTATTTACTGTCTCACGTTTTTTAATTTAAAGATACTTAAGTTTATAGAGTTTTTTTTTCATATCACATTTTGATATGGATGATTTAACTCACATTAGTTTAGGAATTCAGAATCCTTAAATAACTACTCTAAACCCTTTGTGCAATATTTCTCTAAACTTGTAAGCCATCACAATTTATCCCATTCTCTCAGGAAAAGAAAAATGTTCCAGAATAGCTTTTCGTATTTTGTAACACCCCGAAAATTGGGTACGTTAATAAATAAATTTCATAATTTATTTAAATAAAATTGTCAACTTCATTAAAAATATCAAAGAGTACTTAAAATTTTTGACAAAAAACTAAAAGTAACCAACTTATTACAACTGAAAGGAATTAAATTCTAACAGTCTGAAAAACTTAAACATTTATTAAAAATTCAACTGAAATAAAGGACAGAGCCATCTAGCTAAATCTCTACTGATAAATTACGGGTCCGCCACTTGATCCCCACCTATCTGCTCCATCGCCTCGAATTCAGCAGGCGGCTCTTGATCTACTACTGCACTTGCTTGGCGTTGGGGACGTCAGGGCCACAAAAGTAACACCGTGAGTGGTAAAATTACACTCAATAGGGTACCGAAACTACATCTTTATAAAAGATTACTTATGCAGCAGTCAAACATATAAAACACAAATTTTAAAGCATAAATAACCCGATTATCACAACATGTCTTAAAAATATTAGATTCAGTAGATTCAACATTCTCATCATCAATCTAATTGTCTAGCTAATTATCTCTACTAATTGTCTAGCTAATTACTCTAATTTATCCTTAACGATAAATAAATAATTTATACTAAAAATCTCTAAATTAATTTATACGGGTCGTAACATATTTTCTCGAGGAAAGGTTTTATTAATTACCAGTAAAATTACAACACAAAACAATAACAATCTGTGGGAAGAAAAAACAAAAAAGATAACAAGAAGGAATAAAAATGGGCTAAATTCCAAACCAATCATAAACATCAAACACGTGTCTGATCCAAATAAAATTCTTCATAAGAGTTTTTTTTTTTATTTAGTTTTTTTGCTTATTGCACTTTTCAAAACAAAACAGATCATTTTTTCCTAATACACCAACTTAAAAAGCCCAAAAAACCGAAAAAATAACCCTCGGCCGGATGGGGTTTACCTCTCATTTCCAAAGCCACGACAGGGTGGTTGTTCTTAATTAAAATTTAAAATGTTATCAGACCTGTTCACTATTTAGAGCGTGACACATGTAATAATCATCATAAAAATCACGTCTGATCCAATATTTAAAAAATAAATATCAATAACGTAGGTAAAAAAAAACATTTGACAGAGTACAATTTTTCAAACATTTATAAAAGCAAAAAATGTGATTTGACTTGATTTTTTGCAGTTTTGTTCTGTCACTCATCCTTCCTCGTTTCCATTCTTCAACATGGACTCACTAGCCCCACCACCCAAAACTTGATTATGTCTCAAAACCCACCCCCAAATCAAACCAGCCACCACCACCACCACCACCACAATCTCCACCTCCACAAAAAGCAAACAACCACCACCCTCCCCGACTTTCTCCTCACTGCACTCTCTCTCTTCCTCCTAGTCTCCTCCCCCTCCAAACCCCTCTCTCTCCCTCACCACCAGCCCCGTCGCTTCCTCAAACTCCCCACCATGTCCCTCGCAAACCCTAACCCTAACCGTCGCTTCGCCACCCCTCAATCCCTCTCCGACTGGCTCAAACCCCGACTCCCTGCCGACTCCTTCGCCTCGTGGGGCGTCAAACCCGGCACCAAGAACGTTCACAACCTCTTCCTCGAGCTCTCCGAAGGCGAAATTACACTTGTCGATGACGATTCTGCCCCTCCCATTCGTACCCTCGACGTCGTTATTGTTCGAATTATTGGATCAAACAACCAGATCCTAATTGAATCGTGCCAGGTATGGACGAAGCTAGAGAGGACCATCAAGGGTTGCCATGGTCACCCTCAAGTTTTTATTTATTATATATGCTACCCCTGTAATTTTAGAGATTTTTATAATATAGATGAAATGGTCCCTCATAACTTCTAGAATTTTGGTAGTTGTCCCTCTCTTTGTGAGTATTCCTTTAAAACATAGGATGACTGCTCTTATTTTCATATTATAGCAAGTCCCCTGTTGATGCTCCAAAGTTATTTTTTGGTTTGCTATAGTGTCGAAAAGCCGAAAAAATAGCAACGTCACTGCATTAGTTTGGGCCATTTTGGCACAATCTCAAATACAAACCATTGAGTCAATCCCATCTCAGTTTTTTTTACATATTAAATGGCGTAGGTAGAGCCTTAGATGAGGTGGCAAATTTGGCAATTGCTAAATTGGATGCCATGGCATTGTCAAAATTTAGTATTGAGTATGGCACAATGGGTGGAGAGGGTTTTACCGTTCTCATGCCAAATTTTGGCTTTGGCGTGAGATTTAGCACAAGGGTGGACTTGCTCTTACCTTTAATTTTGAACTAATTAATAATTTATATTATGTTTTTATGCGAAATATCGATTTTTAGAGGTAACTTCTATTGTTTTTCTTGACTGCACATACATATTTCACCCCAGCATCTAATTTCTTGCTTTTTTTCGGACGCCAGGAGTTATCGGATGGATCGGTGCGGGATCGGAACCGGCCTCTTTCGGAGAAGATGAAGCTGGGAGAAAACCCAGAGGCTGCCGCAGCTCGTGCAGTTAGAGAAGAGCTTGGGTCAGTAATTGGGGTGGTGATGGGGTGTGAGGATTGTGCAGGATTCTTATGTGAAGAAGGTGGAAGAGAGGGTTTCGGTTTCATATCCGGGTTTGCCGGCTTGTTACGTGTTGCATTCGGTGGATGCGTTTGTGGATGGGTTGCCTGAGGGGGAGTTTTGTACAGAAGAAGGGGCGGAGTATGAGGATAGCGATGAGAACAGGCTTGCGGATGCGGCGCTTTCTTGTAGAAAGCATTATTGGAAGTGGGTGGATGCCAATTCAATTTGATTTTGGTATGGTTAGTGAAATGTGAGTTCTCCCTGCTTCATTTAGGTTTTGATGATTCTTTTTCTGGTGATGCTACAGTCATTTTCATAGTGTAGCAATGATTTGTTGACCATTTTTGGTTTAGGCTGGATATTTGTGACTTGTGAGCACGAACATGTATCTTTTACCAGTTCAAAAAAACGTACGTGTATCTTTTACAGTTACAGATATATATTTGTACATATGTGATGACATGATATAGATTTGTATTTGAGTTATAAAGTTCTTCCTTGCTTTATTGAGAACTTGAGATTCTGTTTGTTTTCATTCTGGTTTTAGTTATTTTTAAGATATGGCACTGGGGACTATATTATAATGTGATTATTTGAGGCTATGAAAATAGTTTCTCGGTTAAATGCAACTGGAACTATATATGTTTCTGTTGGATCGAGCGAGTGAACCAGCAGCAAAGCTAGCCTTTCAACTGGCAATTTAGTTTTTCTTGAATTTTCCATTTCGAATATGAACAAGCGTAGAATGCTGATCACTTGTATATAAAAAGCTTGGCTTTCTCAGGATACATGGACAAGTAAGTTCTTTATCATTATTTTGGCGAGAGCTGATATTGAAGGCAAAATACATTGAATGTATCCCAAGTATGGGGCCACTAGCTTTTGACAGACGTAATTCTGCATGAAAACTTATGGGTTGTGATTGTCTACTCATGTCATGATATGTCCATATACTGCATCTAGTGAACCAAGTATATGTGCAGAATTCAACCACTCTCGAGGCCAGGAGTTTGCCTGTTGAATGAGGCGCTCTCTTACTAGGCTAGTCTCATTGCAGCTCGCAGCAACTTCCCCTTCTCCTATTCCCCTCCTACCTAGTGGAAAACCTAGCTGTCCTCATACTTTTCTGAAAGCCTTGGTGGACTTTTGCATTCAAAAATCTTAGATTTTGTCAAACCTCTTCCTCTTCCTCATTTGATAAAATCAAGTATTGATTTTTTCAAATCTTGATTTTTTTCGTTTGGGAAACAAGGCCAAAGAGATATTGATACTTGAGCATCTTCCTATTCACATATTAGGTAAGAAAGTCACAAAGTAGGCTTTTTTTTTTTTTTTTTTTGGTGGTAGTTGCTGCATTTTATTACCAACCAAACAAAGAACAATGGGAAAATCCACCAGACAGATAAACTGTACATCAAGAACCTACAACAAACTACAAAACTGTAGAACTAATGGAGAGAATTCCCCAAAACTCTAGTGGAGATATTACATAGATGACAAAGGCTTTGGTTCTCAAGCGAGTTTGGGATATTCTTCCAATTACAAACGCAAAGCCTGATGTTATCTTCAATACAGGCTAAAGTCACAAAGTAGGCTTGGTGAAGAACAATTACTAAACTCCTGAAAGAAACTGTTTCAGTTTGTGAGTGAGCAAAGGCGAATGATATTTCTTTTTTTGGGTAAAATTGGCGAATGATATTTCTGGCTTCTGTCAAGTTTATTTCCTTGAGAGAGCTATTGTTTTGACGATTCAGGTCCATTTATCTGTAGTCTCCTGCTCTTGGTTTAGCACCTGGGTTTGCAGACTATTTCTATGTCATAAAGGTGTAAATAGTGATAGATGTGCACTTGTGCAGCGCCTCCTTTTGGTTTTTGTCTGAGTTGGCCTCCAAGGTGTCATTTTATGGTTGGAAGTGCTCGTGGGGTAAACTTGTAAACGAATATAAATTGCTTGTGGAGTATGCTAGGCTAGAGGTAGGGGATGTAGTAGGTACCATTAATATTACAAACATAGAGCACGCTAGTATCTCATTGAGGAAAGTAGCAGTGATAAAGAGTGGCTCCAAGAGTTACATTTGGTATATGCCAATATCTTATTTATCTAGGAACCTAGGTAAAAGAAACAAGGACCACAATGGTTCAGGCAAATTACATTGAAAGTCTAAACCATTGAGATTCAAATTGATATCTATCTTAGAGTTCACAATGATGCTCGCCAAAGAGCCAATGTTGTTTCATTGAAAGTTCCATAAAAAGTACAACAGTTAATTCCAATACCACATCTGTTTGCCAATTAGGATTGATACCTTGCAAGGAATTTATCTCCTCTCTCCCTCTCCCTGCCTCTCTCTGAACTTAATTTTAAACACACCTATATATGGAACTTCCAGAACCCGTCTTATTTTGTGTCATTTGCTTGCAAGGGCAAGTTATGCATTGCACAGTCTCCACTGCAACACCCCTTATCATCTGATCCTGATGTTTGAGAACAATTTGAGAATAATGTTAAGATCCAATGGTCTGTTGTCTTTTTGTGGAGTCCAAATCTTGTAGGACTCTGCGCTTCTGACATTTGTCCTTTCATGTGCTATACAGGAATGATTATCATCGGTTCATGATGAAGCCGCAATAAAAAAATTGAAATAGAACTCCTGTGGCATAATGTAGAATGTTTACAACAGGGTAAGCAATAGCCGCAGTCAATAAGATTATTACTTTGTAGCTTTTTGGCTTGGGGAAGTCAGATGTTTTATATTGCTCTTGAAGGTGACTGCAAGGGAGAGAGATTGAGAGAGATTTTTCATAAAAAATAAAAGAAGTTGGCCTTCAAATCCTTTCTGCCATTCTTAGGAGGAGTTGCCTGACTGATTTCTGCTGGGATAGGGACTACCATTATCTAGGGACAAAGAATATGATAATTCAACTTTTAGCAGGTTAAGAGTGCTTCAGAGTGCTTCTTTTTGGTAAAGTTATTTTGTCCTGGCTTAGGCTTCTCTTTAAACTTTAAGCTGGTGCCTTGTCTATTATATTGTTGCTTTCTTTACATAGATTCACTTTAGATTTGGCCTGTAGGAAAGGGGAAAAACACGCAAAATCATATTACTCCTAGTAGATTAGGATGCAAAATCTTCTCCAAATGCATTTGCTGTGTGGCTATCCTCCCCACACTTAAAAGAATCACTTGTAACCTTCTTGGTTTTGGAGGTTTCTTGAAGAAACTATTGTGTTGCGGCATAAAAGTTGTGGACTTGTTTAGGTTTAGATTACTACACAACGCGTAATTTCTACTTTCTAGCCTGGGGTACAATGAATACGCTGTGTGCTATATAATTTGTCCCATAATAAATTATCCGTGCATAATTTTATTTTCCACAATTTAATGTGCTGTGATTTTCATGGATATTTTGGTATTGATTGTTGGTGATGTTATATCAAGTGATTGAGTTGCAATATAATTTCAGCCCCGTGGCATCCATATTCTGGTAGCTTGAGGTTTATTTAGTTATCTGTAGGACCGTAGCAGTGGGTGAGAAGCAACTTGGCTTTTGAAACCATGGAAAGTTTGGTACCTTTTGAATTATAGGGCCAACAGTTATTTTCCATTCTTTATCTCTCTATCTTTTAGCTGAGGATTGACCTACTTGTCAGTATTCAACAACATCAAAATCTTTTATGGGATATCTCCAGTGGGTGGTTTTGGTTGCCCCTGGGACTTGGCCTAAGATACAAGGTTGTCAGCCCCAATACCATCTTCCTGGAATTAGCATGACAGACTAATTTTTTTCCTTGCTAGAGGATAACCATATTGGTTTAACTGTCTTATTATTCTCTTCTTTTTCCTCTTTGATACTACAGAATAACGAGTATTTTGATACTACAGAACAAAGAGTATATCCTGTCTGGGGCGTATAGGTTTGGAAAGAGGGAACTTCAGCAACTGTGCTGAGTACTTACCACAGGAAAGGGGTGACGACCCGGCTGCTGTGAGTAAGAGTTTCATTAGGTTCCTACAATAACTAGAGAAGAAGATAAAAAGGGAGAGATTGGCATGTAAATTTGAAGATTCCTGCCTCGTTATCCTCTTTTCCCCCTTGGAATCTTATATCATGATTCATGATCCCTGTCCACAACTCTTTCTTGTATCCCCTGAAAAATCCCAAAGCAAAAGTGAAACATTTCCTACTCATCTTTCCCCTCTTAGTGAACCACTAGGGGAAACACAATAAGCCACCCATATCTTTCCACAATTCCACTCTCTTTCCACAATTCCACTATCTACGCATCCCATGTAAAGCTTCAACATATAAACTCAGAGTGGTAGAGAAAGATAAACAAACCAACCAGGCTTTTCATTGTAATTGCAAATTTGTTATCTATAATTCATCATTAATTTACAAGCACTAGCAAGCAACTTAACCCACCAAAACAACTTGGAGAAAAGAAAAAAGGCTTCCTAGTAAAAACAATCCCTTAGATGCTAAGCATACAATGATCTTCATTCAAACTGTTGTGGAACACTGAGTCCCTTGCTTGGAACTCAGGGGACCTGAGGGGATAGTAGGCCCGAAATCCATGATAGAAACACAATTAACATTGAACCTGTACCGCCCGGAAACCCAAGTTCCCACCTTCCAACGAAGCCTTCCGTTCATCTTTAGACTCAGTACCAATTTCCCAGCCGTTTGGTCACGCCCCACTTCATAACCAAAAGAGGAGGCCACCGGTAGCCCAGTTCCACCCAAAGACGCGGTTAGAATGTTTCTCTCTTCATGCCCTTGATAGAAAGGAGGAAGAGAGGTATCCGCGGTTATCTGTTGGCCCTTATAAGAGGCATATACCTGAAGGTTATCGTAGTAAATGCCAACTTTCTGGTTTGGGTTTTTGGATAGGAGAGTGAGTTGGATGGAGGAGTTGAGAAGGTGAGTCCCTGAGAGGTTGAGTTGGTATAGGTTAACTTCTTGGAGAGAGAACTCCGGCTTTGAAGGGTGCAGGACTAGCCAAACAAGGAATATGAGGGATAGGATGGAAAGAAATAATGCAGAGAAGGCTTTGAATAGCTTCTTATTGAACTTGTCGAGGTTTACTCCTTGCTTGTTGCCGCAGTGTTTGGGAGATTTTGTGAGGACTTGAGACATTTGCAGCAAGGGAGAGATGGGGTTAGAGAGAGGGAGGGAAAAATCATACAAGGGCTAAGGAAAGGGAAGTGTTGGAGTTTATAAGGAGAAGGGGGAAGCAATAATTTTGCTTTTGACTGGTAGCTCCTCCTGGCATTATAGGTGAATTTACCTATTTACTTCTGAATGTGCCTTTAAGATATGGGGAGCTTAGTTTTTTTATTCAGTTAATTAAAAGTTGCTTTTTTTTGAAATTATTTTGTGGCCCACGAAAGCATGAAATGTTAATTGTTTGACATAACACATTTCAACCTACAAGCAAAAGATTTTGCTGCAAACTGCTCTATATGAGAATACATTAAGTGAAATAATCTATGTAGTTGCGGTGTTCATCCTTCCTTCACTTTTATAACTTTGCTTTGATGGAAAATGCTTCGGACTCGTATCCAAGCACAAATTGGGATACAGATGTTTTCAAAGACGTCCGATGTAAGTAAATCCCACCTGCATTGGACGGCTCCAGACACAACTTTGTTCGTATCTGTATCCAAACATCCATTTTAGGACATCTATGTCCGTAGTACTGCCCTAGTTTTGAATATGTATCGGAAAGAATGAGTCAGTTTCCATTATGCCTGGATTCACAAATTTATCATGAAAACAATATATGTCTCTGTGTGTGTGTGTTGCAAATTTTATTTGTTTCGATTTATTTGTCTGTTTTCATGGTGCTTTCATTAGGTTCAAATCCAAGAATGCATCTAATCTAAACAATTAAGCAGTCTAAAGTGGTAAGAGAGTCATTTGCCATCATGAATATGCATGCACTTTCCTATAAGGCTTTACAAGTATATACTTTACAAGTTTTCTATCTTTATGGATACCTTGATGATTGATTTGAGAGGAATACAGGGAGATTTATTTCTCCCAGTATCAGATGAGAAGGACTTTTAGAATTATTGAAAGTGCAAAGTTAAGAGATTTTTCTTAGTGCTAAGTGCTAGAGTTGCCTTTCCTACTGATTGAAGTTGAGTGAGAAATGGTGCAACTGGTTGAGTGCTCTCTCTCTCTCTCTCTCTCTTATTTATTTAAAATACATTTTGTTTTCCAAGTTGAAGGCATGCTATTGGAGTGGGGAAAAGACTTTGGAAGTCTTGGGTATTTGTGTTATTGTATTGAGCTGTGCACAGAAAAGAGTCTAAAAGAGGAGGAAGACATGGAGAATCTGTGAAATCAACTTTTTCGAAGCCCTTGGGAGGAAAACTCCAATCTCCTTAGGCGTGGGGCTTAATATATATTACTTCTTTCTTATTATTTGCCCTTTACTTTTGAGCTAAGTAAAGGGTATGAATGGAATGGTAGCAGGTGTGGTTAGTTGAATCTTTTTCCTATTATTCATGACAGCTTACCAAAATGTTGGCTGAATCATAGCCGTTTGATTTGATTACAAACATGTTGAATAGTACATCTTCCTCTCGACCTCCACCGTTCGATGGTGGAGTGCCATCCAACCAAAAGTTTTGGGATCTTTGAAGAATATTACTGTCTTGAAACTAAGTCATGAGTTTGAATCAGGGGTCATTGTTGCTTTTTTTGGACTTCATTTTTTCATTTGTTATGGCATTTAATCAGAGCAAAGTTGGTCTACCCTCTACCGGGTCGTCTTAGTGATTTCTCTATCTTTGCTTTTCTTCGATTTTTTTTTTGAAGAACTTTTGCTTATTTTCTTCGCCTTTCCATTTTGTTGAATTTCTCTGGACCATTGTAGTGATAAGGATGATGGCTTGAGGTCCCAATTCTCCCTCTGGTCATATTGTGGGCTATGATCGATGCGTGCAAGAAATTGTATTATTAACTTTTTTGATGGATTTTTGGTGGTCATCAAATGCAAATGGCACTAACAAAGAAGAAATTAAAATTTCCATCTTGATGGATTTTTTGATCAAAATGCAAGTTTTCATTGAAATTAAAAGATGGATTTTCATTTTTTCAAATAAAAATGAAATGTTCAAAATCTTCAAGATCATATGAAAACAATTCCACACTTTCTTGTTTTTATTAAGAAAATGTATTTCATTGAAACAAAAAATCTCCCCAAAAGAAAATTAAAAATTAGTTTAGAAAACGTGTTTTTCTAAAAACAGTTTTGTAAATGAATTTTAGATCTTCCTCCCTGATTTTAAATTATTGAAAGAAATCCCCAAATGTTAGATTTTCATTTTCTTCTGTTTGAACAAAAAAATTTTTAAAAATAAAAATAACTTTGAATACATTTCACACTCTTCTAGTGTTTTTATGAAGGGTAAATTTCACTCACCTCCATTTCCACACTCTTCAAGTGTTTTTAGGTTTCCTCCCCGAGGTTTCAACAACAAACACCTCCCCAAATGAGTTAATTAATCATTTCTCTCACCATTTTTTTTAGTTAAGAACCTTAACTAAATTTATTGAGGAATATTTTGTAAATGAATTTGATTAATTAGTTAAGAACCTTCTCTAAATTTATTGATGGATTTTTGTGGTCATCAAATGGGGCAAAAAGAAGATTAGAATTTCTTTCGTGTTTTGAATTTGATTAGATTGTTATTTTCATTGAAAACAAAAGTACGTAGAAGTTTAGAAAACGTGTGAAAAAGTTCTACCCAAAACAGTGTCAAAAAAATGCTCCAAAAATATTTCATTGATAACAATTTTCATTTTCTTCTGCTTTGAATACATTTCCACACTCTTCAAGTATTTTTTATTAAGGGTAAATTTCACTCACCACAACAACAAACACCTCCCCAAATGAGTTAATTAATCATTTCTCTCACCATTTTTTTTTAGGAATATGTAACATTAATTAGTTTTTATTTCTTTTGTTCTTTGATTAGACGTGTTACCCCACATTGAAACAAGCTTATCACTATTTTTACCACTCGTGTTTAAAGTAGTTTCATAATCGTTTTTCTTTCTTTTCTTCTTTTCGGAATTGGTGCACTAAAATGAAAACCATTAGACAGATTCTCTATTTGAAGAAAAAAAGGAATAAAAGATTCTAGGCCCCATCGTCCTTCGCACCCCACAGAAAAAAAATCTTAGAACAAATCAATAAGATTATTGATAAGTTAAGGCCAATTAATCCTAAGGCCCAGTTTTCCAAAAGATTTTAGCACCCAGTTGCTAAAATCACCATATTTCAAATCAAAAAATGAAGTGGTTCCGTGTATCGTTTTTCAATTTTTTTTGCACCAAATTAAAGTTCATATTTATAGTTGTACATCCGACTAGGATAATTTTTTATTAAATTAAATTTTTAAATGGGTTTAAAAATAAATTGGAGTCATAAAGATTTTTTGTGGTTTTTAATAAAATTCCTACTTGGTCTCTTTAAATAGTTGTGACTAGGGCCATTTTATCTTTCAAAATGGAATTCGAAAGGGCATTTAGTTTACAAGGGTAAAATGGGGAGTGAGTTAGCGGGTGATGTCACCGTTTTCCATCCAACTCAGCAAACAAACGGCTGGGGCAAAGTGCAACCGACAAGAAAAACAGAGGGGAGATCAGTGCAATTTTTGAAACGTGAGGGTGATATTTGTATTTGTTAGAAAACTCAGGAGAGGTCAGTGAAATTTACCCTTTTATTAACGTAATTGGTGGGGAATGGGTATATGAGATTTTTGTGATTCAGTGAATTCATTGGGGGAGGCACTACTAGCACATACTGTCGTTTAGTAGACCAGCATTATTGAGGGCATTTAGAGGAAAATATCAATTAAATTTTGTTGCAACTCCATTGTCTCCATGCATTTGTATTCTCTTGCACTTTGCATAATTTGATGTTAATATCCAAAGTAGGGACAACATGTACTGAAAGGTCGAAAGTGCCCTGAAATGGTCTGTAAAACTAGGGGTGTACATGGTCCGGATCGGATTGGCATGAATCCAATCCTAATCCGCGAGTCACGGTTTTTAGAAAATACAATCCGTGTCCGAACCAAAAGTCTCACGGTTCGGTTCCAATCCGAACCACAAGTCACGGATCGGTTCCGGCTTTATCCACGGATTACATGTTATATAAGATATTCTTGTTTACGGTAGTCGTAATCTAGTATAAAAATTAAAAATAAAATCAAGAAGCATCCCAAACCCAAAGCACATTATTCAACTTGAAAAATACACCCAATAGCTGGTTATCAATAAAAATACACATCCAAACATAGTACACCCAGTAGCTACATGATCACAGATTCACATACATGATCACAGATTCACATCAATAAAAATACACCCAGTAGCTAATGAACACAGTAGCTAATACACCCAGTAGCTAATGAACACAAGCATAATGATCCGTATTCGGTATTCTGATGAGTGATTGGTGATTCGGTATGAAGAATGAGAGGAACTCTCAAACTAGAACTCTCGGTAATCGGTATGGAGTATGAGAGAGAGAGAGAGAGAGAGGAACTCTCGAACTGGAAAATTAGATCTGGAACTTTGGAAGTGAAGTTGAGGGAGGCGGTAGAAATTAGGTTTAGCAGACAAGTAAAGTATATATATTAAAAGTAAGGGTGACAGTTTAACCCCTAAGTTTTGAAAGTGTTTACAGTTTACACCCTAGTTTTTGTAAAATTATGTGTGTGTGTGTGTGTGTGTGTATATATATATATTTAAATATATATATATAATAAAAATCTCACATCGGTTAATCGCTTTGAAAAAATCAAAATCCGTGTGACTTTTTTCAATCCGTGTTCGACCATTAATCTTTCGGTTTTTGTCAAATTCATGTAAAACAAGACCAACACTGCACCAAGGATCCTCTATACGGAAAATTTGGTGTATCATCCAAAGTAGAAGAAACCATTGTTTTGAGACACACGATCCTATGATTGAAAATCAATTGGTACATGGGTATACCAAATTTTCGGTACAGAAAAACTTGAGTGCCAACACTGGGTCCAACACGCTTGTGAGGGACTGTTTGAATCCCCTTTCCAAAAACCACCACATGCACTCCTAAATATCAAAGACTGGAACTTAGAAGTAGAACAATTGGGCTCCGCTCTATCAAATTCAAACATTTTTTTACAATTTGGGAGTATCTTTGCAGAAATATATTCTGAAAAGAGGATCCACTTCTATAGAAAAATAACATCAAGACAGTTATTTGAGAAGAGGAGAAGAGTTGCTGAAGAAGAGGATCCACTTCTATTGAAAAATACACATCAAGCGATCGAGATTGCTTTGATGATACTAAACTATATCGATCAAGGCTTTTTCTCATGGAATCCTCTACTACCACATCTCAAGTGACTCTCTATCCGAACTTGTTTTTCAGTCTGTTTTGCAGTATGTGTCATTTGACTTTGCACTGTGCACGTGTTTGTGTCTAGATGATTGATCTTATTGGTTCATTCCTATTTTATTTCACTTGTAATACCTTCAGGCTTTGAATGAAATTTGCCATGTTCAAAAACAGAAAAAAGAAAAACTGCCATCCAAAAAGATGTTGCTCACTTTATGTGACCAGTCACCAGTGCACCATGGAGAGCTGGTTAAATCTCATTCCATTCAGTGAGTAAAGAATAAAGGAGTTCCAGCTGCTTTGCATATGGATCAGAAGAAGAAAACTTCATGCAGCCCATTCACAAGCAAAGAATGAGCTATGAAGAAATTACAAGCTTTTCTACAAAAAAAAAAAAAATAATAATACAGTGATTAATCATACATTTGGGAAACTAACAAGCTAGTGATGTTAGCTTCTAAACGTATCCTTTAACCTGTATCCCCTCTCTTTGAGATGATCTCTACGAACCGATTCGATATCATTGAATACAATGGCGCCCATAGCTCCTACAGTTGAATCAAGCTGTGAATAGCTAACCATCTAACTAACTGCAACACTGGCTCTCTGATTGTACGAGTACGGGTTCGGTATGCACATGGCGAACGAACTGTCCTTTCACTCGTGGCCGCTGCTCTGCTAGTTTTTTCCTGCTTTCGTATCGCACCTGTGAAAAAAAAAGGTTTTAAGTCCAAGTCATGAAAGACATGGAAAAGCTATGCCTTGAACCAATAATGCTAAGGTATATATATACCTTCTTCTCAAAGCATCTGTCTTTTCTCTTCAACCGGAATTTGGTTAGAGCCACATCTCTCTGGACAGATCGATGGCTGCTTTCGTTCCCACTCTCTGTACCATTTCGGACAACTGCAACTTGATCGACATTTTCATTACCGGTACAGAAACTGCTACTGCCACTCTGACCAGAAGCAGATGGTAAATTCCTTTGATCCTCCAAGGATTCCAACTTCTGCCTCTTCTCGTGCTCAGTTTCGTTTGTGGAATAGTTTCCATTTTGATCAACCAAGTTATGGAACTTTTGACTGTTTCTGGTTTCAAGATCGTACGGGTGAAACGAATTTGCTTGGAAGGTCAGTTCCTGATGGTGAGCTAAACCAGGATTCTCCACCGTTGCTAGGCCTGATTGTGAAAAAAATAGGGGACGGACTTCAGAGCTATAGGGAGTGGACAGGTTGTCAAACCTTATGCCACTCATTGGAATTGGAACAGCTACTGTTTTTCGGGGACAAGGATAAGCAACTTCAGATTGCCCAGATGGACCAGTGGCCAGAGAGAGCATGTTTTTCGGAGAACTTTGTGCCAAATCTTGAGTGTTGGAGTTATAATTAGTGGTATGACCATATAATTGTCCGTCGGCATAAGTACTGTGGTCTTTCTGCTTGCTAGCTGATGAGTGTAGGGGCTGCAATGCCTGATTAATGTACCTGCATATTTGTATTATTTAGAGTTGATCAGAAGTCGGTACAAGTTTCCAACTATTAGAACATGGAAAGCACACAAAAATCCACCCTACCCAAGATTGCCAGTAATGTATTAGGAAAAAAATTCATGTTTTATGCCCAAAAAAATGAAGAAATTGCTTTTCCTATTGTTGAACATATACCTCAAAACATTTGGAAAATGGAGTCAATCCTCAGTTATAATCTGAGAAATTGTGGTTGAAAACAGACGGGAAGAAATAAAGTTCTACTGATGTTTTTGTGATCAATTTACTATTCCATTACCGAATGAGATTAATGAGCAGAAAAACCCAACAATATAATGAACTAGATAGAAACTAAACAGGCCCCGATTGAGAATTAAGATGTCGAAACAGTAACTCACCGCGAGAAAGCTGATACATCAGAGTGTTTCAGTGTTTGCCTTTCACCACTAGCTTGATTCACAGAGCCACTTGGACTGGATCTCCTCAGGGAAAGATCCAATAGCAGTGAAGAACCAACATTGTTTGCACCGGTATTTTCCAAGCTTCTAAATCTGCAATTTGGGTAGTCATCAAATCCTCCCATCAAGTCAATGGCTTCTCTAGCACAACTGACAAGTCCGTCATTATTGTCATTGGCTTCACTGTTGATATCAGCACGCTCCCGTTGGCTTTCAGCCTCCACATCTTCTCCCTTAGCCGTTGCATTAGCATCTTTAACCGTGTCTTTGCAATCAGGCATCAGCAATTTACTTGTTGATTTAGCACATTCTTCGTGCTTCTGTATTTCCATGTCACCCTGGGGAGATCTACTCGATTTGGGCTGTGATATGTCCTGCATATTTTCTTCAGACCCTCTCTCATGTTCTGAATCCGGTTTTGAGCAAGAACTCTGCAAAAGGGATTGCAGACATTCAGCCAGCAAAACATCATGTAACCAAACCTTAACCGATAAATGGTCTATTAAACTCTTGAGAAAGTAATCATTGAATATTCCTAAATCTTCTTCTCAAGATTGCATGATAATTCCAAGTACAAGAATAAAAATCTCTACCTGAGCTTCCCTCCCTTTCTCACTACAATCCTTATTTCTCTGACTACCGGCCATACAACCACTTGACTGATTACTTGCAGCATCATTTTCTCCCGTGGTTTCAACCTTCTTTTGTCCAACATTCTCATTCTGTGACCCATGGCCGCCCTTGGGTAACTGATTTTAAGAATATGAAAATACAAGATTCTATCAAGATGTTGAGTTTTAAGGTGCCAAGGAGAACATATTGAAGACGTAATGAGTAAGAGTTGAGCTAGGATTAAACATACAGCTTGTCTTCTCCAAACATGCTGCCACAAATTCCTCAGCTCGTTTTTTCGCACGGGTTTGACAAGAAAGTCTGCAGCTCCTCTCAACATGCATTTATAGACTGTGCCAACCGAATCGTCCGAGGACATCACTGCATGATCAGGGATGAAATGTTAAAACTATGAATAATTTAGAGTCCTCGAAAAAATTGAGACTTTATTCAATCTTGTAAATAGAATCTGTTGCCGTACTTATAACAGGAATGTTTTTGCAGATCTCATGCTCCGTAACCAAGGTAAGAAGAGCAAATCCGGAGATCGATGGCAATTCAACTTCTGTCAGTATGAGGTCTATGTCTTGAGGTTTTCCCTTCAGTACTTCCCATGCCTTCAATCCATCAGGAACTGCAGTAACTGCTCAAAAGGAACAAGTCCTAGTTAGTCCCCGAGACGGCTAGACCCCAGTGAAATGACTGAATTTGGCCAAAACAAAAAGTGAAAACCATAGTCTCAGTGTTACAGGCTATAGCCAAGGATATAAAGGGCAGAGCAAGAGTATAATATCTGTGATGCAACAACCTAACACTTGCGAAAAATGGTGGGATGCTGAATCTGACTACTCATACAAACCAAATAAAACCGAGTCTTTAATCCCAGTCAATTGGGATCGGCTACATATATCCGTTTTATTCATTGAAGTTGTCTATGCATATATGACGAAAAACATCAATAAACATTTTTCTCATTACGCCAGCGTCTTTGGAAAAGTTAAATGGTTGGCCATCAAACCCCGATACACTGCAATTGGCCGAGAAAGTCTGCACTCAGCACTCAATACATGTTTTTATCTAAAGATTGCTTGAATCTTACATGTCTGCTTGGCTTAGTTTTCATTTTATGTTTCGCCAAAAATGGTTGGCCATCAAAATTGATAAAACCCCTGATACACTGCAATTGGCTGAGAAAGTCTGCACTCAGCACTCAATACATGTTTTTCTCTAAAGATTGCTTGAATCTTACATGTTTTATGTCCATGTTTTTCTCTAAAGATTGCTATATTTTTTGTCGGTAAAACAGCACATAAAAGAATAAAGAAAATCGCAAAAAACCAACCAAAACCTACCTCTGTAACTGCATTTCCTGAGAAGTGCTGCTATAATCTGCCGAGTAGAATCGTCCGCTTCCACCAACAACACTCTCAGAACCGTCGTCGGAAGAAACCTCTCCCACCGTACCACCGCCGCCGCTGCGGCCGACCCATCTTCCTTCTTCATCTTCTTATTCACATGTCCCACTCCCTCCATCTCTTCCACTTCCAAATTCACTACTTCCATATATATCTCTCTCTCTTCTTTGTCTTTCTTCTCTCTCCTCAAATTCCTAGTCATACAGAAGATAGGTAGATATAACCAGATATATACAGCGAAGTGGACTCTGATATTTTCACCGGCAATTGAGGGGCAAGAAATATAAATATATATATTTATCTCAAATCTTTTAGTGGCCACTAACTTTGGAGGAGATAAACGGACGGTGGATGTTGCATGATCGGACGGTAGATGTAACGTGGCCAGCTATAACGACCTCTAGTAACGGCCTTTCGTGCAGGGGAAGCGAGAAAGATGGCGTAAAATATCTGAAAAGGGAGATCCGAGTTGTGGCTCAAATCGGCCACGTCCACGCTTTTTCCGCATCAAAACTTGAACGCTCATTGGCCAGTGGGGTTTGGATTTTTTGGTTGGTTGTGCTCATTTTGATGGTCAAAATCTCATTTCGCTCACCAATTCAAACCAATTTTCTTTTTTTTTTTCACAATCCCCACACCCACCCAAGTGAGATGAGACCAATCTACCCCGGATCCAGAGTGGGTATTATGCGGTAGGTGTTGTGCACCATGTTGTATGAAAAAATGAAGTCGTTTTGCTTGATTTTGGTGCACATATCCAAAGCTTCCAAGAGCCTTATTGGGAGGGGAAAAAAAACCATTACACAGTGCTTTCTCTAAACGAGTGCAATTTTGTTCACCCTCCTTAAAAGAGGGTTAACAAAACCCTCTCTCCTATTGGTTGAATTGGTGTGGGTTCCACCACAAAGTGATGTCATGCTTATCTCTGCAATACACTTTTTGGTAAGCATGACATCACTTTGTGGTGGAACCCACATGTTTCAACCAATAAGAGAGAGGGTTTTGTTCACCCTCTTTTGAGGAGGGTGAACAAAATTGCTCTCGTGCTTAATCCCTAAACACGAAGTGCCTAAACCCACTATACCTAATCTCAAAGAGCCTAAATCCCATAAAATTGAACCCCAAAACTAACTCTCCAAACAGGGCATTTGGATGTACCAAGAAAATGAGCAAAACGACGTAGTTTTGCCGCATAACACCTACCGCACAGCGCCTCCCCCAAATTCATCTATACCTTGCCAACAAACTCTTGGGGTCACCACTGGGAGTCATGTCCGGTCGTTATTTACAGGGCTCTGAAATTAGTCGAGCTACTCGCAAGCTGGTCTGGACATCATATTATCAAAAAAAATATGAGACCAATCTAAGGCAAGCCACAAGGAACCAACACCCATGAAAAATAGTTAGAAGCAACTCAATGAGAAATTAATGGGACGCACCCATAAGCTATCCACATAAACTTTTACCTCTCAATTGATTGGCCTATTTCGAGAATCGAACTCACACCTTGGGAGTGGGTGGAGAACCCTCGTTGGGTTCAAAGCAAGGATTGGGTGGGTGGGGGGGATATTTTTTAGTGGGGCTTAAGGAATGGGGCCCAAAGGCGAAGATATTTTGGGATTTTGGTGGGAAAGTCTGGATCTCATGGATACGAAAGTGACACGTGGTAGAATCAACTTTGAGACCCTTGATTTGTGGCTTGGAAGCTCTCAAAAAAGGCTAACGTGAATGGGATATTATGCCCTTCAAAAAAAATTAAAAATAGATATTGCTGACTACCACAACTATGAAAAAGCGATTTAGAAATTTCTTTTCTTGTGTGGCTGTTGTTAAATTGTTGACTGTAATTAGGGGGTGTTCCGCTAACCCGTTTTTAAAAAAATTAGATTTTCACGGTTTTTTATGTGATGTATTGTGAGAGAATGATCTGTCTCAGTGTTTGGAAAAAACAGTTTTTTATTAGTGGAACACCCCTTTAGTAGGATGCAAAATATCCGACGGAAGTATATCCCGCAGCATTGATACGGCCCGTTAAAGGCGCAAACGAGTCAAGTCGAGTCCTTAACGAACTAAATCTATACAAACAAATCGAGCTTTTGAATATTGAACTAAGCTTAACATGCCTAAAACTCGAATTCAAACTCTGTTGGATAACTAACCGAGCTAAGCCTTCAAGCTCTCACGATTAGCTTAGCTCGTTTGCAGCTCTACCTTTTTTGAAATCTATCATACAAATATTAGTTTTGATAAATCTAGTGGCTTTTAAATTTTGTGGTTGCAGCTCTACCTCTAGTGTGTCCAATTTGGGAGTGATTAAACCATACAAATATGTAGTGGTAGTAGGGATGGCAACGGGTAGGGTATGGATCGGGGGACCCTATTCTATCTCCCATCCCCAATTGGAGAGTCTTTTACCATCCCCGCTCCAATCCCCATTGGGGATATTAGATAAAGCATCAAACCCACATCCAGTTGGATATCGGGGTTTCCCCAAATATACCCATATCCAAACCAAAATATATAAGAAGTCAATAATGAAACCAAAGTGCAAGCCCGATAATTCAAACTAACAAAAAAATAAAGTAAAAAACTTCAAATTATCTTATTTTAACTACTAATGTAGCAAAAATAACAATAGTACAATAAAAAACCAATCCAAGCAAACATCAATTTCTAAGTTTCATAAAGCGACAAACCAATAAATTTTAAAAAATAAAATGAAAGAGCAAAATATAGCAAGAACATCATTTTTGGAACTAGAATCTGTAATGATATTCGTAATATATTATGTAGTTTATTATAGGTAGTAATTGACATGATTTGTTCTACAAGTAATTACTTCTTTAAGTAAATAATATTCATGATTCTTTTCTACCTATATACATATGTATAATTTATATAGTATATATAACCGGGTATGGGGATTCGGGGGCGGGGATAGCAAAATCATACCCGCTCCATATCCGAGCGGGTATTTTTTAAATCCCACCATACCCGCTACTATTGGGGAATTTTTTGGATAAACCCCGCCTCCATATGGGCGGGACGGGGCGGGTATCCATTGGATATGGGGAAATTGCCATCCCTAAGTGGTAGAGGTTCTTGGAGCACCGTGTGAATGTACTACAAGAGCAACAAATAATTTTTCCTAATATGAATGTCCGCCGTAACTATTTTTTATTCATGGTTTGTCTAAATGCCGAACCACGAGTGGAAAGAGGGAATATCCAAAATACTAAAAATTATTTAGGGTCCCAGGAGTACTGAAACCATCACAGAATCATCCTGTTGTGTCCAAAATAAATTGTGTGAACCCTAGCGAAAGTGTGACTAAATTGAGTGAGATAACGATGCAGAATATCTAACCAAAGTAGTATCTGGGTGGGCTCAATATCTTTTCCTCCGTCCTCTATGGACGGTCATTGTTGATTCAATTTTTGGCTCACCCAACCACAACAAGTGGGACCTGGGGTGGCTGCTGCGCAGCCTCTGCACAGCAGCTGTTGCGCACAATCACAGCCATCCGTTGTTTGGATGAACGGCCTAGATTTCAAACAACAGATACGAATTGTTCGCGCGAACAATTTGTTTTCAATCTGAACCGTTAAAAACACTTATGGATGGCTGCGATTGTGCGCAGCAGCTGCTATGCAGAGACTGCACAGCAGTAACCCCGCGTCCCAACAAGTGGAAGAAGAGAACACCATAATTTTTAAGCAACCCCAAAATCTAAGATAGTTAAAGCCATGTGTTAAAAATACTATTTTAACACATATAAAAATACCCTAGAAAGTCTTCTGGGCACCCAGAATGAATCTGGGTCATTGTTTTTCAAATTTTGGGTGTGTTTTCTGAGTATGTAGTATTGCTTGTTGGTTTTCAATTTCGGACGAGAATACCCTTTGAAAAGTCAAGTGTTTGTTTGAGGGTCCCATTGTTTGATTACACGTGTTACTCATCAATGTCGTTTTGGACAAGATTACCCTTCGAGAGTTCAAGCCCCACTACTAACACATTATATATGTTTTCAAATAAAGTGATACATTGCTTAGTGGTTAGTACTTACCAAACTTCTTTCCGCTTAGAGAAAATGAGCACTTATAAAAATATTTATAGTGTGCAAAAAATTTGAACCTTAGACTCTACAACTACTAAAGTAGTAAAATATAAATAAATTTTAGCACTAGTGTAAAAGTTATATTTTTATCTTTAATAAATCAAACAAGAAAATAAGACAAAAATAATTAATTGGACGAAAACGACTTCAAGGGGACTTGAACCTAGCCCAATCCGCATAAATTTTAGCACTAGTATAAAAGTTATATTTTTATCTTTAATAAATCAAACAAGAAAATAAGACAAAAATAATTAATTGGACGAAAACGACTTCAAGGGGACTTGAACCTAGCCCAATCCGCATTTACGTAAGGACACGGACATACTGTGCTATCCTACAACTTGTACCAATTGACGGAATAATCTATACATATACATATATCTTCGCAATTTTTTTTTTTTTTTTGGGTTGCCCCAGACCGGGGTGTTGCCCAAGCCCAGAGGCTTGCTGGACTTACTCCAGGTCCGGCCCTGGTCAAATGTCAGCATATCCTTATATATTGTCATGTGAACTTTGAAATTCGAGTCAATGAACCCAAAAAACGAAAGTAAAAGCATTACAATTGAAACCCTAGGGTTGGAATAAAACAGAAAAAGAGAGAGAAGAGTACTTATGAGAAATCATCAAGATGAGTTCAATAGATTGACGTGAGTGAGTAGAGGGGAGTCGCGTGACGAGCGCACGGATAGATGAACAGAATGGAGAAGAAAAGCTGGAGACGAATCTCTCTCTCTCTCTCTCTCTCTCTCTCTCTCTCTCTCTCTCTCTCTCTCTCTCTCTCTCTCTCTCTCTCTCTCTAGATCAGCATGAGGAGAGTCCCATGACGAGCACACGGATCGATGAACAGAGCGGAGAAGAAGAGCTGAAGACGAATCGCTGTGTTATTCTCAAGAAAAATCTCTTGTTATGTGGGCAAAAAATTTTACATATAAATTTTTATTTTTATTAGTTCACCTGGGCTACAACCCACCTTAGTCCCTTGTATCTTCTGCCCTTGGCTGCTGTGCTGGTAGGAAAAAAAACCTAGACTACTCACAAGAATTGCATCCCACATTGATGGCTAATTGGCTATGTATTGTGGCACTCATAAGAGCGACGACGTTAAGTTGTCCCAATGTGACCTAGTGATCGCTAATGCAAGTTGCAAAATATAACATCTCCGTTTGTGAAGATAAAATCGCATGCGTATATCTAACTTTTTTGTTTTGTTTTTCCCAGATCCTGTAATGGAAGGAGTTCCTTATGCACGGGGTATGCTTCGAAAGTTTGAATGACCTTAGCAAGTAGCTATAAATTTGAATTGACACTAGGGATTGGCTTGCCCTTTCCGTGAACATGCCAGCTCATAGATATTTTGGATATTTTGAAAGCTGATTAGAAGTTTAGAACCACACTGTTTTCTAGAATATGAAAATATGCTGGGAAATCTAGCAAGTGGTTAGCCATTAAAATGACTTCTAGTTAGGCTCTTAATTAGGTGACGTAGACATAATTAATAGTAACTACTTTTCTATTTTCTCGTGCTCGAATGGACTCTTCCACCTTGTTCAGTTTGGGTTTGAGTTTGAGATTTGGATTTTGAGTAGAGATAGAAATGAAATTAATAATTGAAATTAGGAGCAATGCATGATTAGAGAGCGATATAGAGAGAAAATAATAATAATAATAATTAAAAATAGGAGTAATGATTGGAGGAAAATAGGGATAATGATTGGGTAATAATTTAAAAATCAGGTATTGAGATCCAAACCGAACAAGCCCTTCAAAGGGACTCCCAAGGTAGACTCTGAGGGTGGCTCATAGTCAGTGTACTAAGCTTAAGGTGTGAGATGTGATCTCTCTCTCTCTCTCTCTCGTTCTTTTTAGGTGTTGTTATTGGTCTGAGTATGAGAGACGAAAATTCACTTGGCCACTTGTAATTTTTTCTTTTTTTCTTAACTTTAGAGTATATTTTTCAAAAGAAATGCTAATAACAACCCATTGGGTTCCATTGGGTTGTGAATAGGGGGCACAATTTTCAATGCACCCTTTAACACTTTTCAAAACATTTTAAGTTTTTAACACATCAGAAATTGTATTTTTTTTTGTCTCTTTCCTCTCTTATTCACAACTCAATGGCTTGTTATTAGCATTTTCCTTCTGGTTGATGAACAGTCACTTTAAAATTTTCCAATTCAAAACAAAAAAAGGTTTTGTATTCTCTGTGTTTCCTTAAGCAACCGCTCTTTTAAATATGCAAAACCATTATACGTTCAATTGGACGTCGTTTGACAAGCTGATTGTCTTTCTTCAGTTAGATGTTAGGTTTTCTTGATTTAGAACACATGTTTCATAGTATTTAGTGTTGGCGGGCCTCTATAATTTTTGGAAATTTTTTTAGTTTAGTTTAATAAGAGGATTTTTTGAAATTATTGTGGTGGAGACCCAGCCAATGTTCCTCACTTAATGCCATCCTTGATTACCGCCACGACGATTGACATATGTTTTGTTATTATCTTTCTCTCTCCCACATTAAGATCATATCCTAATCTAACTAGTAACCGCCAATTTGTCAACGTAGACCCCCCAGAATCTAAATCCTTGCTCCGCCACTGCTCTCTTGTTATGTTATTCTCAAAAAAAAAAATTAAAAAAATCTATTGTTATGTTTGAACCAAGGCGCAAGGGTTAGAATGAGTTCAGCACAAAAAAAAAAAAAAAGAGAGAGAGATGGGTTGAAATTTTACATATAATTTTTTATTTTTTTAGTTCACCTTAGTCCCTTGTGTCTTCTCAAGCATTAATTCCACATTGATGGCTATGTATTGTGGCACTCATAAGAACGAGGTTAGGTTGTCCAATGTGACCTAGTGGTCACGAATTCAAGTTGCAAAATATAACATCTCCATTTGTGAAGATAAAATTGCATGTCGAATGTCTTTCTGATAGAAACTTATCCGTATAACGACTGGCGACGCCAAACTTGAATTAACACAAGGAATATTGGGTTGCCCTCTCTCTCCGTAACCATGCCAGCTCATAGATATTTTGGATATTTTGAAATCTAGAGCCACTGCTTTCTAGAATATGATGGGAAATCTGGTAAGTGAATTAGCAATTAAATTGACTCATAGTTAGGCTCCTATGTGACATGAACAAAATTAATAACTTTTTTTTTTCATTTTTGTGCTCGAATGGACTCTTCACAGGGACTCCTAAGGTAAACTCGGAAAAATCCTAGGTTGGCTAGCTTATAGTTGGTGTACTAAGCTTAAGGTGTGAGTTGGAAGTGAAGAGACGAGAAAAAAGAGAGGAGAAGAGAGAGGGGGAGACCCCCACTTATACTTTTTTTTTTACGTAAATAAACTCTAGGACACACTTTAGGAGCCAACGGTTATTGGTAACATCCCCTCATACGATGTGTGTCACATGTACACACACGTTCCACTCCATGTGAGATGGGCGTTACAAATAACTGTTGTATTGGAAAGCTGAATCATTCTCTCTTCCTCATCGGCTAATTTTCTCCAATTTTAGAGAGTCTGTTGGAGTACTCACAACTCCTAAATTAGCAAATGCTTAGCACATAAAATTCTCCACTTTACTTACGTGTCCACTTTAATTAAGAGTCAATTTTAAGTAGTGCACCGGAGATGCTCCCAGTTTCCGGCCCGCAGCCACCGTTTGTAACCCATTGCGATCGTCCAGCCCAAACATACCGAGTCCATATTTTGCAAGGCCGGGCCATTAGCCCATTTTTGGAAGCCCACCTGGGTGTCATCACTTATCCATTCAGAGCGGACGACTCGTGTCGGGGCCCACCTGAACCTTCGGGTCACGTGTCACCTGGATTCCTCTGGGCTCTGCCATATCCGGATCCGGATAATCACTCGAAAAGCCACGTCCGATATTCTCACTCTTCTCAATCGATTCCCTTTTCTCTCTCTCTAAATTCTACTCAAATCCTCACCATAATCGATTTCCACTCCCAAAATCGTACTGATTTCAGAAAAATGGCGACTTTGTTCCCTTCCACCACCACAAAAACAACCTTCCACAGTCACCGACAACGAAATCCGTACCTCTGCCGTTGTTCATCGGCGTCAACAGCTTCTTTCTCCAGCTCCTCCGCTAAGCCTTACCTCTCGGCATTATCCTCGAGCCGTTCCGATTTCCTGAAAATCAATGGGATTGTTCCTCTTAGGATTAATCGGAAAAATTCCCTCGTTGTTCGGATGTCATGGGAGGGTCCGCTTTCCTCTGTTAAACTTATCCTCCAAGGCAGAAACATTAAGGTACTTTTACTTGTTGCTACCCTAACTGCACTGTTTTTGTTTCCCCCTAAGTAGCAGTAAATTTTGATACGAAAATGCTGTTGTCAATCTTTCGCAAATGATAATCAAGAATAGAAAATTAGAATGCAATACAGATTTTTACGGTTCCCTAACTGCGTAGATGAGTACAACATCACCTACCCGTGTCTACATTTCGGGGGCGATGCTCAATGAATGCTGAATCGCAAACCCGAAACCATAAGCGAAGCATGACCCAGAACAAATCAGGCTTCGCAAGCCCTACACTCTAGTTGGACAAGGAAAGAACATTAAACAAAAACTGCAAAAGTTCACTAAATATGAAAGGTTATGAAAAGAAATGTCACATCCCAAACAGAGAGTTACTTTTTCTCTTTTACTTCCATTACTGTGGCATTCCGATTGATTTTAAACCAAATACATGAACTCAAGGTGTTTTGCTTTTGCAGTTAACTGATAACGTTAAGAAGTATGCAGAAGAGAAGGTTGGCAAAGCTATTCGGAATCACAGCTATCTAGTGAGGGAAGTTGATGTTAGGTTCTCAGTTCGCGGCGGCGAGTTTGGAAAGGGCCCCAAGACCAGTAGATGTGAGGTGGAGCACCCAAAAAACTATAGTTTGCTATCTGTGTGTGCCATTTCAGTTGTGCAGTTTGGATGAGAAGTTTAGTTCTTAAGTTTTTAAAAAAAAAAAATTCTTTCATTCTTTGATGTGTATAGGTGACTCTGTATACAAAGAGGCATGGGGTGGTTCGGGCCGAGGAAGATGCAGGTACACTCTACGGGAGTATAGACTTGGTATCAGCGATTGTAAAAAGGAAGTTGAGGAAAATTAAGGAGAAGGAAACAGACTATCGTCGGCACATGAGGGACCCTGAGCTACTCATCATGGAGAATGATTTCGAGTATCTGTCTTCTGAGGAAGAGGAAGAGGAAGAAGTAGAAAGAGAAGAAGACTTCATCAATGAGGTGGAGTCTAATATCTACTAAAGTTTTTCTTCATACTTTCAAAGTGACCTGCATACTTTTTCGTATGCTTTCTTTTGTCGAAGTAGCTTAGTCAGTCTAATCTTATGGTTTCTACTTTATTTGGAAAAATCACCCATATTGTCATAATAGATGTTTTCATTTTTGTTTGTTCAGGTATTCAATCTTCTTGGTTGGACTCAATATTCGCATCAAATATGAGAGAAACCCTCAAACCCCCAATTAAGAAATGGCAATCATTGTTTCCTGGCTGTGTTAAGTTTTTCTTTTTTTGTATGTAACATTTGCACATTGCTTTCCTGTACACACACACAACAAATTTGGCTGCAAATTGCCGTCTTAATGTAGTCATGTCCTCCATAGAATTACTGTTCTGTCTGTGTACGATGATTAGTTTGAATTTAGTTGGAGTGGGATTCTAAGACCCTTATCGGCAGAAAGAAATCTGATTTGGATTCATTTGCTGTTCCCCAGGCTAAGCAAAATTTCAGCATCTCATCTTCTATAGTACCTGTATCTTTATTTGCTTGTCCCAACCAAGTTATCCAGTTAATCATTTATTATACAGAGCGAATGGAGTTCTAATCCATTTCCTTGTCGCAAGGAGTTTCTGTTGTTATCATGATATTGGTAAGCAAAGATCCCTGAGGATACTCATTTGATTGTGGATTGTAGGTGGCCTAGACTAGCAAAAAAAATTGGTGAAATTGCATCTCTAGTTCTCTACTTCGCATTACCATAGACGTTTTGGACTAAAGACTTACTCCACAAATGTTCCCCACACTATTGCCATCCTTTAGCTCCAAACAAGTGGAAAAGGCTTTGCAGTATTTGATTGACATTTTCTCGACCATCTGCTGGTCCCCTGAAACCCCTTCAGGATTTTGGCTACATATTCTTTTCGTAAGACATAAGGCTTATTTTGGTTTGATTCTGTTTCGATTTGAAGTTTTGACGGCTAGACTGCATTGTGTCATTGACTGTTGGTGTTCAGTGCATGTAATTTGCAGATGGGTCTGGATGCTTGGGAGCATGCATTTCACCACCATTATTCTGTTAATTTAATTCTTCTCTTTATAAACTAGTATATTATTTCACCATGATTTCTATAAATTTAGAACTGCTGCAGCATCAGAATATGGCCTTGCAGGCTTGCACGGCTCTTCTCATCTCAGCTTCAAAGCAGTCACGATAATGGTTTTCATATCTTTTGGAACTGTTTGGTGTGGACTATTGTTATTGCTACACACAGCTATTCTCTCCGGCGCATACTCACTAGATTAAGCCATGTTTCAGATTGTTCGTACGAAATACTTTGACATGCCGCCTTTGACTGTCGCTGAAGCCATTGAGCAGCTGGAAATGGTCGATCACGACTTCTATGGGTTTCGAAATGAAGAAACTGGTACAGTATATTCCCTATCATTATCAAGTTGGCTTTGTTATTCGTGGAGTACTCTATAACCTGACTGTCGTGTTAATCTCTGCCTTGGCTCCAGGTCAGGTAAACATTCTGTACAAAAGAAAAGCAGGAGGCTATGGGATTATTATTCCTAAAGGAAACGGCAAAGCTGAGAAATTAGAGCCTGTAGTGATCGAAGTGGATTGAGAACCCAGTCTGGTGGAATAGATTCTCCTCGTGATGCAAAATCCTATTGCAAGACATGAATAACAACATGCATAACATTTGTGGTTTTCGCATGGGGATAGAATGCAACAAGTGGGGGTGACATGACTAGGTTTGAGATCAAAATGAAGATCAAGTTTGGATTGTACATATACGTGTTTTTGGATTTCATTTCTTGTAAGAGGAGTTGTACGAGTAGGTGCCCGAGAAATAGGTCCATGAAAAAAGTTGTGTTATCGCCACCAGTTAATCATCAAAATTCGTATACTAAACTTGTTTTTCTCCTCTTTCTTTGTCCTGTATTGCTTTCTTCCTCGTTACTATTCCAACGTTTTAACCACGTGTTGTTCTTTCGGTTTCATTCCACAAAAGAAGTACCAAGTCAGATGAGCAAGTTGGTGTTAAAAAACCTACTATCTGAGTTTCGTCACAGAACAGGACAAGAGAATTACTACTTGCAACCTTCTCCAGAAGAGTACTAACCCACAACCCAAATCATGCATCTTTATCGTAGTGACCTGCTCGTCGTCCATGGCTAGAACTCTCTCTCTCTCTCTCTAGATTTCCATGACTCTTCATTTCCTTTGCCTGCGTTATTCTTCTCCCCAGCTTCATGACTCCCTTCTTTAGTCTTACTGTCACATCTTGAACCCAGACTTTGTACCATTGTTGCTTACACTAATTCTCAGTAAAACTAGAAAAATAGACTTAGTATTAAATCTAGTACAAATCTAGTACAGTATCTATTTTTGCTAGATTTACACTGATATCTTAATTACCTGTAGATCTCCCAGAGTGCTGAAACAACACGAGAAACTCAAAATCAGACTTGAGTAAATAATTCCAGCAAACAGGCTGAACAGAGAAAAAAAATCAAAGAAAAACTGCAGATTCTTCTCAATACAAATCAATTGATGTTACAATACAATGTCGCATATGGCTACAAAATACAGAGATTGCTTGAAAGAAACATATGGACAAAAACAATCATCAGAACTTGTAACAGCTTTGATCTTGTTCAGAACTTAAACCATGAGTCACGGTGATTCAGTATCATAACCTGGAACCCGTTGCTTACTCTGCAGAAATGAATTTACTAGAATTTCAACAAAAACCGGGACCGACTGTGCCATTGTGTAGGGAATATGATAAATAGCACAACTACCAAGCCTTGTAGATTGTCTGAGTTTACATCAGACAGCTCCAGCTCTAGGGATGTTTGTCGCATTTTTCTTATTGGTAGGAACGTTCTTTACAAGGATAGCTGAAGAGCCACACTTTTTTGATTTCCTGGGAAACCTGAAAGACATACATGGATGGAAAAGGATACATTCAGTAACAATGCACTAGAGGAGCACGTATTTCTTGGAAATTTATAATACCAAAAACCCCCAATGACCATAACAAGTCCACTTGCCTTACAAAATCGGGTGTGTCTGTCTGGCCTTTGTTCATTTTGTCACTCTGCACAAGTACCTGCATGCAATGAAATGAACCGTAATGGAGTTTGGGCATTTTAATGGCAAATGCGAAGTCTTCAAGTCCAAGACTCGCACTGCTCCTCCATATTGCAGCTATTTACAGTTAAACAGCAGAACAATCCTACTGAAGACAAGGACCAAAATATTCAACGATTCTCCACTCCTTTTTGCATTTCTTTTAGTTAACTTCAATTTTACTTGGACTGAGGTATCAATATTGGATACAGCTATGCAGTAACATCAAATTGTTCCAAGTCTTATGAGTTATGACCAAGGACAATAGAACAAACTCTAAATTAATGGAAGTCTTATGAGTTATGACCAAGGACACTAGAACATACTCTAAATTAATGCTCAGTTTTTCTATGGTAGAATGGCGTAAGTAAATAGATGACTTTATGTGAAATACAAAAAAATTATGAACTGTTGTATCATCAATGTAGTTAACAGACACGAGTAGTGGGTGCTTGGCTTGTTGCCTACTGTCAAGTGTCCGCTATGAGTTAAAACAATAAGAATGTACTAGAGGTCAAACTACACAAGCAACCCTCCAGAATTGTCATGTTGCATGCTGTGAGCATTGGCATTGAAGCCACGTTGCTCAACACCGGAGCTAACCTTTTGGAAGAAAAGTCAAGTTTGAAAAGGGACTGAATGTGTCTGGCAATGTACATGGTTTTTGAATAGCCACGACTTGAAACAGGAAGGCTATCCACAAAGTCGAACACTGGTGCCATGTTTAACAGCCGTCCAAATCTTTAAAATGAGTATTGTCATGAATGTATGAAGGCCAACCTAGGTTGGACTTTTAGAGGACTGGTCATAAAATAAACCATGTTTATTGAGCTAATTCCTTAACACTATCTGGACAGGTTTCAACAACAGAACATAGTTCAAAACTTCACCTCAATTTTCAGTAACTGAATCTACAAAGAGTGTGTTTGTTTGTGTGTGTCCAGTCAAATCATATTCTACTGTTGAATATTAATGAGAACAACGCCAATTTAAAAGATTAAAGTAATATCATAAGTAATTTTGAGAATTATTGATTTTATAAGTGTAATAAATTCTTGCAATTCTAATAATTAAAAAAACTGTTTTTTTTTTTGTTGGAAGTTTCATTACTTGAGTAATTCTTTTCATAAATAAAAAATAAGCATGTGAGTGTTGTAGTAGCCTAAAGAAATCAAACAAAACGATTCATATACTTAATGCATTAGGCTAGATTTCAATGTACAAATGAATTATATTGGAAAGCAAAAGTTTTATATAACACGAACACGTTAGGATAAAAATATGCCTTTCAGATCGGCCCCTCCCGAGCCAAAATCCTGACTCCGCCACTGATGGGTAGTCTCAATTATCAAGAAAAACATCTAGAGAAAAAGGCCCATCAAAGATCATGGCCTTTTTTCTGGAAGGTCCATACGAGATAAAATATTCCAGAAACCATAGCAAATACTATTAGTAAATAAGTACTGGTCATTCAAAAGTATGGGCCACTGAATGAATAAAGAAACCAGCATGCAATTTGCGAAAAGGGAAACTAAGTTGCAAAAACCGGGCATATTAAAGCAAGATAACCATGTCAATTGACTAGTATATCACATTTGATTCAACCACCAAAGCTTCAGTTTTAAATGCAACTCAACCAGAAAATTTGACTGCAAGGAGCATGAACTGAAGATGGGGAAGTAGAATGTCAAGGGATCTATATAAAGCCAACTCTAGCAATCTACAGTCCTGTTATGGTTATTCTTATTTCTATATACCTCATTCCTTATGGTTGTTTGTCCACCATATATTCTGCCATGATCCGCACTGACTAGAGAAACCACCTGGAAATATGTGATCATCAGCTAAAGTTAATTTCAGATTCAATCAAAATGTACCATCAAAACTGTGACAGGATGATACTTTTTCGGGTTATTCTTGCTCTATATACTTCATATACTTATGGCGGTTGTCCACCGTATAATCTACCATGATCTGCTGCACTAAATGAACGGGGAACTATGTGATCACCAACTTAAGCTAGTTTAAGATTCAAGATGAACATATTCTACATGCAAACAAAACATAATCACAACACCAGCAAATCCTCACAAACTCACATTGTCCGATGCCATCATTGTATGTGATTCTCCATCTACTGCATCCTTGGATAAATTAACCCTCTTTTGTTTCTTCTCTCCACCACCAGTCTCCTCTTCCAAAGGCCTCCCCTTCCTCTTCTTTACCCCAACCCTGATCCTACCCTTCTTCTCGCGAACTCTCCACACATTCTTCCTCCTAAACAACAACTTCTCGCATTTCCACTCCAAACAGCTCGAGTCTATCACTGTCACTTCCGTTCGCGAAAACCCCGACATATCACCATAACAATTCTCATCCTCCTCAACATCCACATTCTCTTCTCTCGTCACTCTCAATCTTTCACTCGTTTGCCTCAAATCCGCACAACTGTTCTCACCACTAGACGGCATCGTTTCGACATTTGTCGAAACAACGCATATCCTAGGGTTTGATTGCTTGCGAGAGCTCTTTTTGCCTCTAATCAAATCGTCCGGCTTTTCTCCCATGTTAAATAGCTCTGATAGAACATTGCTCATTATACCAAGCCATTCTCTCTCTCCATTTTCTCGAGGAATCTCTGGTGTTGTTTGATTGCGATAAACAACCGGTTTTTTGGGTTCCGGTCCAATGTTGGGATCGGATGGTTTGGAATCTGAAGAATTGGAGAGGAATTGCTCGAGATCGAGGTCGTTGTGGTCCGGAAAACCTTTGGATGATCGGAGCCGGTCGAGCCACTTGGAACCTGATTTCCCGGTCGGAATTGAGCAGAGCATTGGTGGAGTGGCGATGGAATTGCAGAAATGGAGAATTCGGGAAGTGAATTCGAGTTCCAGAGCTGATTTGGGAGGGAAATTTTTTGGCCTAGGGTTTTGACTTTCCATAGAGCTTGGCAAATTCTATTATGGTGCTCAACGGATTCATCAATGGATTCGGGGCCCTACCCGCTTCTCCGAACAATTTTATTTAAATTTTGGATGGTTCAAAATAGAACGATCCGCTGTGATTGTTCACTACACGTGATCCCCGGTCAGATATTCAATATGCTAAATTTGGATAGTTTAAAATAGAACAAACGACTATAATTGCTCCGTCAAGTGTTCAATACGCATGTGTATGAGAAATTGTATAGCCGTAAAAGTTTAGGTCATTCTTTTGGCCTCGAAAAAATTCACTGGCTTCTTTGAATTCTATAGGCAAAAGTAGTACCGCGATTATGAAATTCGAATTCTTAGATTTTTCCTATTCACTATACTAATTTTAACGGGAAGGGAGGATTCTGCAGATTAATTTTTGGAAGTAAGGGAAATGACACTAAATTTGCTTATTAAAAAAAAAAAAAAAAAAAGTGACACTAAATTTCTTAACCAGAGTGTGGATGTCATTGTATTTGTTAGAAATTTCAGGGGAGGTCAGCGTAATTTACCCAAAATCTTTGGTTGGCCTCAAAGTTATTAATCTCGTACCGGCAAGCGTTCCGGTTTTCTTACTGGGATGGTACGTCCCGGTACCGGTGCGTACCGGTGTACCGTTCCGGATTGATCGCAACAAACTACGGTATAATTCTTAAAAAAAAATGCAATTCAACATATAAAAAAAAATTGACATAAAAATAAAGCATTATAACTTTTCATAGACAAAATGCAACCATTCTAGTACTTCATATCCAAAAAAAACTACTCCTCCAACAACATCCAAAACAAGTTCCCAACCAATTTAACGTGATAAAGTATACCAAAAGACTATTTAAGACATTTAACGTTTTTAAAAAAAAAAGGATTTTGTACCGGCCGGTATCCGAGAAATGGCCAAGATTGGCCGGAACACCCGGAACAGACCGGAACGTCCGGTATTGAGCGGTATTGTGAGCGGGACGGAACATTAGGTGTTGTACCCCATTTTTCTTCCGGTACGGGACATACCGGCCGGTACGGGACGAGATTCATAACTTTGGTTGGCCTTTTGCTTTAAAATTTGCAACATGTTTCCCTGTGGTAGGTTATTACAGGAGTAGTATTTTTTTTTTTTTTTTTTTCTATACTCCGTTCTTTACCTTGTGAGATAAAATAATCAGTGAATAAAAAAGCATAAGCAAACGACCTTTCAAGATTGTGTTTGGCGGCATTTTTTAAATTTTCTTTCTTACCTTTTGGCTACTTAGAAAACAAGACAATTTTGATTCAAAAATTCCGAAATATCCACAGTAACAAGTCGAGTTAGAAAGGGAAATTTGACAAGTACTGAAATCATGTTTTCTATTGAGATACCAAAACTATTGTGACGGTAGCAGAAAGCACGTGTTTATTCCAATAAAATGGATGATTTTAATTCTATATTAAATCCATAGGCTAAAATTGTCATGGATATATAGCAACACCATAGTATTAGCACTTCAGTGTTTCATAAAAGATAGAGGTGTGTTGCCGTCTTTCACGAAAAAATAAAAATCCATTGGGGTTATTTGTACACCGTAAAAATTTTATAATGTCCTACGCCTCATATGATTGAGTTATCCAAATTCAGACCCAATATCCCCTCATCAAGCTGTGCGAGTAAGTGCAATACATATTGAACCCTTGTACACGCCTCGTGCATTTTCCAAGCTTGAATAAGATTTGCGACGAAACCCTACAAGGTATTCTCAATGGGATTCGGGCTTTCATCCCCATTCCCACACAATGAACAACTGATCATTAGTTAAACTCCGAGCCAATCATCTCGGCAATCGACGGTCCGAAATTTTTTTCATAAAAGAGTTAACTCTTCCATTGAAAAATAGTAATGAATCGCTATCGTTGTTTTGCGTACAATGCAAGCACACTTCCTTTCCTGTGACATCAATAATTCAAATGAAATACGATCACGTTTAAAATTCCTAACCCACTCAAAACCATCAATAATACCAAGAGTGATAGAATAGATGTTCTGAAGTGACCAGAAGGTCATAGTGTAAAATTGGTTAAAGTCCAATCCAATTTCGACGATCAGAAATACAGAAAACGACACAAGAAGATCGATACTTTCTGTGTGTGATTGATTAATGCCGAAGACCAAACAGAGACAAGGGCGGGTTAGCTCACGCGATCGCCCTGCTTAAATTTCAAAAAAAATTCATAAATATAATAATAATTTAAATATATATATATATAGGAAGCCGATCTATTGAGGGAGTCCTCAAACAAAATTCCGCATTCCAATGTTTCAAAAGATAGATTTTTAACTTTCCGGATCAAATTTGTGACGATCCGCGCTTTTAACAAAATCATGAACCATCAAGCCCTTTTTTTTTTTTTTTTGAAAGATTTTTCGCGTGGACCCTTAAAAATGCATTTTAAAAAAGTTGATACATATTGCCCTTCGGATCGTGCAAAATTTGATCGGAAAGGTGAGGTCCGACGGAATTTTGTTTGAGTCATCTCAATTGATCGCCATCCTATATGTATATATATATATATGTATATATATAAAGCACACTATATATATCAATAATTCAAAAATACGATCTTTAAAATCCAAACTCCCTTTTCATAAAGAGTGATAGAATAGATGTTCTGACCTTCCAGAAGGTATTTTTTTAAAAATCCAATTTAGATGTCAGAAATACAGAAAACGTGATTTTAAGTGATTGATTAATGCCGAAGACGATACTTTCTGTGTGTGAAAATGCAGAAGATTTGGCAAAAAAATTCATAAATATAGTAATAATTTAAATATATATATCGGGGCAGTTTTTCATAAAACTGTTTTTATAGCGTTTTTGTGAAAAACTGCCCCGATCAAGCCCTTCCGGGTATTTGTTTTTGCCAAATCTTCGCGTTGGACCTTAAAAACACGTTTTAAACACATCTAACGGTTCGGATTTTCAAAAAAATATTGGGAAGGTGGAGGTCCGGACGTTAGGTCCGTAAAAAGGGGTTTGGATGTGATGGGATATATATATATATATATATTGGTTCATCTTCCTAGTAAATTATTTCGCTTAACACACACTCGAATCATCGTCCATCCCTGCCAAGGACATTCTCCAAATCAATTACGTAAATCGCTTGGTTCCTGTGTGGCCTTACCATCTTTCATACAGCCGGCGACTACGACATTAGCGGTGGGAATTCTTTAGCTTTAGCAGCCCCCATCTCTGAGTAATTTTTCAGTGCTCTCGGAAATTGACGTGACTTTAGATACTTTTGCGTGGAACCCATACCAACGACCGTAAAGAGTCTTTGATACATCTTGTTGATCCATCGCATATGAAAAGTAACTAAAAAGCTTCTCTCATTGGACCGTAAAGAGTCTTTGATACTTCCTCATTGGAGTGTTTATTTTCAATTGACGCTTTTTAAAAATATAAAAAAAAAAAAACTTAAATTTGTACTACCTTCTTTTTAATTGCACTTAAATTTGTACTTAATTGAACAAAAAATGAGCAAACTTGGCTTAGCAGCTGTTCTTCATCCCGATAACATAGGTGTCAAGACCAAACGTATACTTGTAATAATCTTAGAAGATTAATCTCATCATTTCATAACAAGTCTCAACTAAAGTTGCAGCAAAGCTCCGCACAAATTTGCTTCATAAAAATTTATAGTAGAACCTAAAAAATTCCAAACCTGACAGTTAGAAAAGAACAGACCACTAATATGAAATGTTGATCATTAGGCCAACTCCTATAGCATATAGCGCAGTAGGGGCCGCACGCTTGACTGTACGGGGCCTAGTTTATTGCTAACCCAGCCAGGCTCACAAGTAGAATTGGGCTGAATGGTCCGACCAATTCGCACCATGTGCCGGGTCCATTTTCGGATCGGCTTGCTATGTCATCAAAACCATAATTGGCTCCTACCACCTAGGCTGAACCAGACGGTTTAGACATCACCGATGCGATCTCAACCATTATGACACGTGTGGCTCACGGAAGGTAGCTTAGGGCATGTGCATGTAATTGTCCTTATCCTACCTGTTAGGACTGACGCCAGCCGAACAATTATCCGGACTTCAGCTACGCCCGAAAAAAACACTAATGGAATATCGTGCATTGCGTGTTAGACACAAGTTAGGAGAACATTACATAAAGCACAAGTATCCACCCCATTGGGTACATTGCTCTTCTCTATCCAAATACTCTCTGTACTTTCTTTTCCATTGCCTTCTCTCACTCAACCGTTGGAATGTCTTCCCGATCAAACTCTAACCGATTAAGGCACTAGCAGGGGGTGTTACCTCTACAGGGCATGCGATGATCCAACTACCCTTTATCGTTCAGAACCAGAGATCAGGTTAAGGTTCACTTTCAGGATCAACAACCCCACAAATAGTTTGAGTCGGCTTTGACTTTTCAAGACCTAAAGCTTAAATTAAAGATGTAACCATTTTTGTTGGATTATTATAAGAAGGGACAATGCTACTCGTACAGAACATTTCGCACAGAAAAATGCATCAAGCTCCTTCGGGGACCCACTTTTGGGTCCTACACGAGTGATCCGAACCGTTCATTGTTCTTAAAACATTTTTTCGAGGGGCTCCACCAAATTTCAGCTCAATCGAACGGTTGGAAGTGCTCCAACCAAAGTCCCACCGTTCCAACCAAAATTTTAACGGTTCGGATCACTCGTATGACCCAAAAGTGAGTCCCCGAATGCGATCGATACGTTTTCTGTACCACTACTTCTCTTTATCCGAAATTCAGGCGGGTTATATAGAGCAAAAGCATCTAGGGCACCACGTATGTATATTCGCCAGTAGCCAATTGCAGAGCCGTGTTTGGAGGCGACGACAATTCTCCAGAAATCGGAAAACGAACCACTGCCACTCATACATCAAAGCCAACAAACTCCCATACTACCTCTACCTCTACCCTTGGCGTCCCCGTCACCATTATCCCCAAAGATAAGGCCACTTTGTCTTTTTCCCCTTCTTTTCCCCCCTATATTTGCTTCTTCAATTTCTCTCTCTCCCTCTCTAAATCTCCGCTTAAAAATTGCGGAGTCAAAGCTCTGCCCTCTTGTCAAAAACCAAATAATACCCTTTGTACAGTTTCCTTTAATCTTTGTTCCCCCTTAAGCTATGTTGTTTTTGTGTTTTGTTGTTTGGGTTGCGTTTTTTCTTGGAGTTATTGTGGGATGGGCGTGGAAACCCAGATGGGCGACCTTGGGTTCCGATGATAAATTCAATTTTTCGTCGCCGTCTATAGTAGTTTCTTCCCCAATAAAGGGTTTAGGTTCAAGTTCGTTGAAAGTGTGGAACCCTAGTTATGGCTCGTGTGCAATTGAGGAGGGTGCGGAAAAGGAACAAGTTTCTGTACCAGTCGCCAAAGACATCAATTGCAGGTAATCTAAACAGTTGTATTGATTTTTTGTAAGGTTTTGTTTGATACTCAAATGGTCGCCCCAGCTTATATGCACCTCAATAGTAATCTGGTACCAATCTCACCTTTCACTAGCGGCGAACTTATTAAAGCCCGCGGTAAAGCCCTTACGGACTAGCTCCAAATGCAGTCGATAGCACTTGAGAAATTTCAAACCTGCAAGAGAGTAAACCTGAGTTAGGAGGAGCAAACCTAAGATAGGAGTTGCAAACCGGCTTTGACCACGGGCCAACCTCTTGGGTTGTTTTCTTTTGTAAGGTTTATAGGTAATTGTATTGAATACTTGTGATATGTACATTTGTGTTCTATGTTAGGGTTATGCATTTGAGGAGGTGAAAGATGGAAAAAAAGAAAATGAAGAAAAGGTTAAATTTTCACTCTTTTTGGGTGGGGTTAGGAACATAGGAATAATATTAATACAAGTCCGAGGTTTAAACATAGGCAGTGCTCTTTTGACAAGGAAGCTACTTCATAGAGTGCTAAACATAGCTTCGTGAGGACCTTACTGAACATCTATGCAAGTGTACTTGCGGAAAATAAAGAACACAAAGAAGTAGAAGTAACTCTCCTTTTTTTCCCTTTTTGCTGGGGTTAGGAAATGAGCAGAAAATTTAACAGAAATTTTTGACAAATCCTCGGTTTAAACATGGGTAGCTTTGTTTTTCAACAAGGATTCACTTGATTGTGATTAATGCCGTGCTTCTGCTGGTGTCCATCCATTATCTTAGCCATGGACATTACTGAACTTACCCACAATATGCAAAAAGTGAATGGAAATTTGATTAATTCAGAAACAAACTGCTGACCACACCCTGTTGCGTGTCCAGTTCATCAAAACTCAAGGAACAAGAGCGTCTTGTAGTGACAGAGGAGGATTTAGAACATTTATGCCATCTTGTAGATAGGAAAGATGGAGGTCCCCCTTGGAAACATATTATGGACCGTTCCGCCCCTGGTATGAGGTACCAAGCATGGCAGAGAGATCCAGAGGTTCGTTTTCCTCATTTTGATGAAGTGTGTTATAAATTTATAATTGCGTAACTTATTATCTGCATGTTGAAGTTATTCGGACTCATTTCTTTTGCAGAAGTATTGAATATTCTTTCTTTATCGAACTTCTTTTCATTGTTTTTTTAGGTTGGTCCTCCTCAATATTGCAGCAAAACTGTCTACGAGGATGCCACGCCGGAATTATTGAGAGACTTCTTTTGGGATGATGAGTTCCGATTGAAGTGGGACGACATGCTTATTCATTCTGCTACAATGGAAGAATGCCCCACCACAGGAACCATGATAGTTCATTGGATCCGGAAGGTAAGGAAATGTACTTTCAGCTACTACTATTTTCTGTTTGCTTGCAAAATTATCTTTCCTAATGCTCTTTTGGCACAGTTTCCCTTTTTTTGTAGTGACAGAGAGTATATAATAGGCCGTCGAATATGGGATTCCGGACGATCGTATTACTGTGTGACAAAGGTATGTGAAGGGAGGTACTTCCAACATTTTCAACAATAAAAAACAACATTATGCTTCTTGAAAAGAAATAAAGGTACTTTCTGTTAACGGATGCTTGTCTTGAGAAAGTCAAAAGGAAAACTCAGGTGGTCAAAATAGACAGTCTTTAGGGCAATGGGGCATCATGTACTGGATGTAGTGCTTTTGACAAGTTTGAACACATATAAATTAGACGAGCACCATTGTGTTTTGCTAGAAGAGTCAAGCTTTAAAATTTGGCACTGAAAACGGAATGGAAAAGCTCCTGTGGTTTTCTAAAATGGATAATTTTCTTGCTGTATGCCCATGGTTTCTCATTGTTGGTTGCCATCTTAATTCTTACCCATTATTCTAGTTGGTACTCCTTGACTGATACAAATTTCTCTACCAGGGGGTACCCAGCCCTTCTATCCCAAGACGCGACAAACCAAGACGTGTTGATCTTTTCTATTCAAGTTGGTGCATTCAAGCAGGTAAATGGTGGTTTTATTTTCATTTTCTCCTTCTGTGTCAACTTTTACATTTTTTTCCATCTCTCCTCTTTCTTTTATATTGATGGGGATATGCATTTGGGTGAAACAGTTGTTTGGGGGTTCTTGTGGAAAACCTCCCCTTCCCTTTTGGGTACAAAAAATTTTACCACACAATGTTTAGTTTGCTTGTTTGTTTCTTAGGAACACAAAGGTTACAATGTACAAATCTATCCCGATTGAAGCACGCAAGGTTTTGCTAGATAGACAAGTAGACAACAAATAAGTTCAGCCATTTATTGGGGTCTCAAAAAAATTTTCGGAGGATATTAGTTTGCTTGTTTGTTTCTTAGGAACATAAAGTTTACAACGTACAAATCTATCGCGATTGAAGCACACAAGGTTTTGCTAGATAGACAAGTAGACAACAAATGATGAGTTCAGCCATTGATTGGGATCACGTGCCCCATTCCCTCTCTATCCCAACTCCCTTGCCCTGACTCCCTATGTTTTCATCTTCTGACTGTCAACAATAAACTACTGTCAAGCCGCTGCCCTGCACCAAAAACTAATAACTTCCCTCACAAGCTGCAACACCACTGGTATTCCTTTACGGTCCTCTTCCAATTTTTTCCCCTGTCCTATATTTCACCACCGACCACCTCTCTTAATCTTCCTTTCTCTTTCCTCTCTCTTTCAATTCCGTTGTCCCCCGGATTAATTGCAAAGCCAGGTCATAGATTCAAGAATCAGTGCAGACAAGCAGAAAGATGGAGATTTAAATAAACGAAGGAAGAAAAAAAAGGGGCTGCTCTCTGACATGGTTTAGTGGATTCGTAGTGGATTATTCATTTTCCATAGTTCTGCTGCTGGAATGTAATCTTTAGATTTGCCTTCAGAACTAGAATTCCCGTCAGTCATTGAACCAAGAGGAAGAGTTGATTGGTTGTGTGCTATACAGGAGTTATTATCAAACTCTCTATTGGGTTTAATTTCACAGCAGGTTTATCGGAGCAGAGTTATTTTCTTAAGGACCTGTGGTGACACAGGCATAGGAATATGGGGACATAGGACCCCCTTCTGTATGCACTATATTCTGCATGCTATGTTGTATTTTCTTTGTGCAAGTGTGCATTTTATTGAAAAAAATCAATAATAGCTATGCGGTCTTAGACTTTTTTTAGGCCGAATTTCAAAATTTTAGCTGTTCTTTTTGTGTACATGAAACAGTGGCATCGAGTGAAGGAGATGGCCAGCTAACTGCCTGTGAGGTGATGCTCTTCCATCATGAAGATATGGGCATCCCACGGGAAATTGCAAAATTTGGAATAAGGCAAGGGATGTGGGGAGCTGTCAAGAATATTGAGCGTGGTTTACGTCTCTACCAAAAAGAAAGAGCATCTGGAGCCCCACTCTCTCGTTCTGCAGTTTTGGCTCAGATCAACACCAAAGTCAATCCAGATTACATGAAATCCTTGGAAATTTCTGAAGAATACGCGCCAGAGACTGAACTGCAGGGTTCTTCACCTGAGAAACCTCGGGGTCTGAACATACCAAAGCTCGTAGTGTTTGGTGGGGCTGTCATCCTTGCTTGTTCTCTTGATCGTGGCCTCTTGACTAAGGCAGTTATATTTGGTGTCGCCAGAAGGTTTGGAAACATAGGACGGAGATTATAGTCTTGCAAGAGGGTCGGAAACTGAAGATGTAATTGAAGTATCACTTTTTTAAACTTCGTTCATTTTTCCATACCTGTTCGATGTGAGCTCGTGTCACTCACCTCTCACAGAAGATAAAGAGTTTGTATTTCTCAGTTTAGGGTACTCTGTGAACATGACATCGCAGAAGTTATGTTAAATTGATCATATTTATTGGTAACTTGTTCTGTTTAGGTTTTTCCTTCAGCTACTGCACTTTTTTCTCTTCGGATGTCCAAACGCTTTTTTTGACATTCCGGATTTGCAATGCACTCTTACCGGTCAAAGAGTTTTTTGACCGGTAAGAATCAACAATGCTATGGGTACCCCATAGGTACACCGTACACCACCACATCCCGACCATCCAGACACTTTTTTCGACGTTCCATATTTGAAATGCATTCTTACTTGTCAAAGAGCACTTTGATCGGTAAGAATGCATTTCAAAATCCGGACAATTGATTTCTGCGATGGACGATCGGGATGTGGTGGTGTACATTTGGGGTACAGTTGGTAGTGTACTCAAATAATTTTCCGTTTACTTTGGCTGGGCAAGTGGTTGTGTTATGGCATCAAATAACTTTCTTCGGCTAATTATCTGCAAGAATTGTTCTACGCTGTCAATGGAACAAAACCTACCAAATAAGAACTGCGAAAAACTCGTAAAACGAATAGAATAATTTTCACGAGAATGCCAAATTGTTTCTTTTTCAATTAAACATGATAAGTCTGATATATGCAAGACGGTAACACAAAATAACTTTCATAATTCTCTCACAAATTTCTCAGGCTTGAAGGTTTGTGTACACTACAAGTCCTGCAGCACAGAAGAGGACGAGAGTTTCCCAAACCCGTATACGCAGGAGCTTCGTGCATTGAGTACGCCCTTTATAGGAGAGGTCGAGACTCGACAACTAATCCACCAATGTTTCAAAACAGTGTAACCCATCAAACTGCGGCGCCAACTTTGGCACTCTACTGCTCTTCATCTCTTCCCTCATTTTGGGCACTATATTCGCTATTGAGGTCCGCACTCCACCACCAAGTTCCTGTTTATCCGTCAATAATAGTTAGGATTCCGGTTTTTGGAAAACATTAACACCGGATGATTCTGTAAAAAGATGGGAGTACAATTTTACCTTGGAATTGGAATGAATTTTCTCGAAGAAATATATGCCAATTGCAGCAGCAACGGCAGGCGCTGTGATATGAAGAGGATTAACACCCATTGCTGTAACTCAAAGCAGAGCTGCTTTGGCCTGGGATTGTTTTATAGGTACTCGAATAATATAAGAGACAGAAAGGAAGAGAAACTGTATTGAAGAAAAGGAATTTGGGTTGCCTTGGTGATTAAGGTAAGTAAAGAATGTTATGCAAAAGAAGCAAAGCAAAGGAAAAGTAATATTGATGTAACTGTATAAACAATCTAAAAAAAATACTAGAGACGAGAATTTACGTGGTTTGGCCAAACGTACATGGGAGAGACGGATATTTCATTGTTCCACAAAAAAATATGGTTTGCACATCTTTAACGCATAGGAGTAACAGTGACGACACGAAATCATTCCAAGTTATGAGTGAAATCCTAAGGAAATTTCTGAGGGAGATTCGGCCAGGGTTGGACTGGAGGGTTCAGTGCCGGCCCGAATATTTTGGGGGCCTGAAGCGAACACCCAATATTAGTTTTTTTTTTTTAGTTTTCAACATTTGTGATAATTGTTTACTCAAATGCATTCTTGTTGTGCTTGTTAACTGTAGCAAGGTAGGAGTAATTGAGTAATGTGATTTTCGTGATATTGTAGATTGGTAAAAAGGAAAAAAAGGAGCCCGACAAATTAAAAAAATGGTACAGCAACAAAGCAGCGGAGGGGCCTCATAAAGCACAATTATAAAGATGGAGGTCGTGTGAGTTGAGCTTTGGTCACACTGAACTTTAACAACACACAGCGATCACTAGACCCAGACAATGCTTCAGTTTTCTTCTGGAAACATTTAGTAATATTTATAGATACCTTACGTAGAAGTAGAGACCAAAATTTGGGGACCCGAAACGGTTGCTTCCTCTGCTTCCCCTATGACATATGAATGCCGAAGCTCTTATTTGGTGTCTGCCGATGTCTTTGCTTGTAGTCTTGACCGTAGCCTCTTGATTGAAGCAGTTGTTTTGCTGTTACCACAAGGGTTTGGAAACATAGGACGGAGATCATAGTTCTGCATGAGGAGGGTGGAAACAAGTCGAAAGATGCGTGTCAACTGAAACAGAAATGGTGAGTTGTGACTTTGCAGTTCTCTCCAAAAACCATGAGGGGGTTATGGGGTTTAAGTTGTCAAGTCATGGAAGTTATTCGCACGTCGCCAAACCATAGGAGGTAAATTGGACTTTTTCCTAAATCTAAACAGATTTCTTAGGCTAGAAGTAGGGGCGGAGCCACATGGATACAAGAGAGGTCAGTTGACCCCCCTGACCTCCAAATTTCTATAGGGATTTTACTAGTTTACCTCACAAAATTGCTAATTGACCCCTCTTTGATATTTTTTTTTTTGCCCCCTGAACCAAAATCCATTGCACCCCCCTGAACGGGTCTAATTCTTGCCCCCTTGAACCAAAATTCTGGCTCCGCCCCTGGCTAGAAAGACGGTGTCCACCATTAATCTGCAGCAGAGGAGAGGTCCATCGACAACTAACTAACGCACCAAGGTTTCGAGACAGTGCAACTCATTCAACTGGGGTGCAACTTTTGGCACCTGAGTACTGTTCTTCACCTATCCACACAATTTGGGCAACAAATTCGTGATTGATGTCAGAGTACTGAAGTGAAAGAATATGGGATGGCAAAATCTTATAAAGACTCCAAATGTTTCTAGGCACCGTATCTCCCTCCTATTATTTCTTGTATTTGACGGAGTCAATGGAACCACCTCCAAGCTCCGGTGCATGAAAATCATCCCATCTCGCTTGGTAACCCAGTATGTCAGCTTGAGACAAATACTCTCTTTAACCCCGTTTTTTTTTTCCGGGATACTTACAGAAATGGAATCCCAAAATTTAGAAAATAAAAAAGCATTCGTACTTGTGCTATCCTTTCCAAAAAAAATGCTGGAGTGCGGCCTAAATTAGCCATAGCCATAGCCTAAGCAAATGAAAAGAGAGAGGAGAAAAGGAATGAAGGGTTACAAGTTACAACATAAAATTTTATTTATTATTGGGTAAATTTCACTGACACCCGCTCAATTTCATTAGAATCACACTGCACTCCTTTTTTCTCTGGGAAATCACATTACATTCACCTACTTTCAAAATTGTATCACACTTAAGTCCAGCTGTTAATGAACCGTTGAGTTCAACTATGCCCTTCTCTTATCTCTCTCTCTATATGTGCTAGTCATCTTCGTTAAATTATGCATGGAGCGTTAAATTATGCATGGAGATGAACTGTCAGTAAAGACTAATACCGTGAGAAATGAAAAGACCAATCACTTCCACAATTACAGCTTGCTTAAATACAAAGACGGTTAAGCCAAGAAAGTAATAGAAGAATGTGTTTGACCATCTACGAACCAATATTTTATTTCTGTAATGTTACATTTGAAACAGGTCCTAAGAACCATATTTTACTCGTGTCTCCTTTAAGCTACCATGCACGCCATATATTCTACCTATCGGCCTATCCTAAGTTGACAGCACATGTTCGCTATTCGAAACAGAAAATTTAGTGTCCCTACGTACCTTGGTTAAGAGGCCAACAGTTGTGCTTGACGGTGATGGAGTTCAATTGTTTGTGGGTGCAATTTCATGTGAGGTCGAGGAACGTATCCCTCTTTCCTCAGCTCCAGAAGAAGATTCTTCAACAAAAGATAGATCTCAGAAGACTGCGGGTGACTTGTGTCCGCAGCAACAAACATGTGGGTTGCATTGTTCACCTCAACCCAACTATACCCTGGTACCTTCATCACTCCTCTTTGTTTCATCATGCTTCTTGTTTTAACCACACTCTCCCAGTTTCCAGCATCAGCTTGTAAATTCGAGAACAACACATAGTAACCGGAATTTTGTGGGTCCATCTCAAAAAGGTGTTTGGAAGCCAGCTCAGCGAGCTCAACGTTGCCATGAACCCTACAAGCTCCGAGCAGTGTTCCCCAAACACCTGCATCTGGATCAAATGGCATGCTTTTTACGACTTCAAACGCTTCACTTAAACGACCGGCTCGTGCAAACAAATCAACCATACATGAATAATGCTCCATTCTCGCCATAATCCCATACTCCTGAGTCATGCATTGGAAGTAGTACTTTCCTTCATCGACTTTTCCTGAATGGCCACAAGCTGATATAATAGCAAGAAAGGTGACATGGTCGGGCTGAAATCCTTCTTTTATCATTTCACGGAATAGGTCAAGAGATTCCTCAAGATGACCATGATTCCCATAAGCAGCAATGATACTATTCCACGAAACTTCATTTTTACCTTGCATGATGTCAAAAACACGGCGTGCTAAATTTAAGTTTCCACATTTGGCATACATGTCTATCAGTGCACTTTCGGCAAAAAAATCAGAGGTCAATGAACCTCTCATCATGAAGCAGTGAATCTCTTTCCCATAGTGAAGTGCAGGTAAATTCGCACAAGAGGAAACAGCGGCTGATATGCTTACGCAATCGTATTTGGCTCCTTCCTTGCCCATTTGCCGGAAAAGTTGAATGGCCTCCTCTGGTTTTCCATTCTGGGAAAAGCTTGTTATCATTGAATTCCAACAAACAGAGTCCTTTTCGGACATTCTTGTGAAAATTCGATGAGCAAGGTCCAATCTTCCACACTTTGAATACATATCTGAAATTGCACTACCCAGAAAACAGCTTCCCTCAAGTCTTTTTTTCAGGATATAACCATGTATTTCCTTGCCTAGTGTTAAAGCAGCCAAACCAGCACAAGCAGGTAAAACACTCGCCAAGGTTACTGTATTTGGCCTCATATGTTCAAGTAGCAACCACCGGAAAACTTCTAAGGCACTGAAGTTCATCCCATTAAGCACATACCCTGAAATCATAGTTGTGAAAATGACAATATCCATTCCAGTATTTCGGTTGAAAAGATTTTGTGCCATCTCCACATTCTTGCACTTAAAGTATACATCAATAAGTGCACTCTTCAAAAACATATCCAAGGGCACACCCTGTCTTATAACGTAGCAGTGGATTTCCTTGGCTAGATCTAAGTTTGCAGATTCAGAAATTGAAGGAAGAATGCTTGCAAAAGTTATCGAGTCTGGTTTGACACTGGCGGAAATCATTTTCTGGAACAAATCTGAGGCCTCATACATAAACCCATTTTGCACATAACCTCCAATCATTCCATTCCAACTCACCAAATCAGTTCGTGGTATAGCATCAAACAAAGCACGTGCTTCAGAGAGGCAACGACATTTCGCATACATTGCGAGCAACGTGTTGGCCACTGGAGAATCCATTTCCAATCCACTTCTAATGATAAGCCCATGAAGCTGAGTACCGAATTTAATCATTCCTTCCGAGGTACAAACAGATAAAATGGAGGTGTAAGTTACCGAATTAGGCCGAATTTCAGTGTTCCTCATTTCCCCAAACAACCCAATAACCTCATCCGAATATCCGCATTTCACGTAACCATTAAGCATGACATTCCACAAAACACCATCTCTATCGGGCATTTTATCGAACAAGTAATGAGCGTCACCGATACACCCATTATCAGAATAAAATTTGATCAAAGAACTACCCACAAACACATCCATCTCATAACCCATCAACCAAATCGTCTTGTGAATCAATTTTCCTAATTGGACAGAATTCAAACCACCACAAGCTTTTATGACATGAGGGAAAGTATACTTATCAGGGCAAGTTCCAAATCCCAACATCTTGAAGTAAAACAACGCCGCAAAATCAAACAAACCCAACATAGTAAACCCTCTAATCATCCAATTCCAAGGCGACGCATAGGACAAATCAAGCTGATAAAACAACTTCTTGGCATCTTTGAAGCTAGAACAAAGGACATAAACACCCAAAACCCTAGTACCCAGTAGACCCATGTTATGAATTCCATTTAATATGATATGGGTATGAACTTGCTGGCCTTGTTTGAGCGCAGAGTGGTCTGGACAAGATTGCAATATGAATGCAAGTTTGTTTGCTAAAGACCCCTCATTATTTGGGGAGAATCCAATTGGGATTGGAGTGTTTTCATAAATCGGCTTGGAACCCAATAGAGCAATGCTTGAAAATTTCCTGAAGTTTGGATATATGTGCCTGTGATGATACATTATGACTCCAACAATGCATCTTTGTGCATTTACATTGAATTCTATATCCTCGTAGTATATGAAAGTGATCACGGGAGTACCTGAGGTAAAGAATGAAGAGCGCGAAACTTTAGCGGTCTCGAGAAATTTTGGAATCGTAGACTGAAGAGTGAAGAATCTGGGAGACGAATGAGGGAGAGAAGGATACGATGTGAGAGATAGTACCTGTTACCCACTCCGTGTGTGCAAACATGTGACGGTTTGGAACCGAGCGTGGGTTTGAAGTTTGAGTGTGGAAATTGAAATAGGGAACCCCGTGCTACACTGAAAGCTCTCACTTGAGTCCTTCATTCCCTTAATCAGTGGTTCAGATTTGGAAAAAGATTTTTATCGATCAGAAGTAGGGGTGAAAATCGGTCGGTTCGGTTTTCGGGGTGTTCCGGACCGAACCGATCGGTTCGGGGTGATTTTTCCGGGAACCGATCCCGACCGAAAAAAACAATGGACCGATCGGTTCGGGGTGGTTCGGTTTTTTCGGTTTTTTTCGGGTTTTTAGGTCCGGTGTTAAAATTGAGATGGACGGCTGTGATTTGTTATTTTTTGCGGGATCAATTTCAGGAAACCGAGATAGGGGTGGTTTTCGGTCCAAATAGGGGTGGTTTAGGGGTAATTCGGTCCAAATCGGGATGATTTTAGGGTATTTCGGTTCGGTTCGGTCTAACAAAAATTCCGGAAAACCGAAACCGAACCGAGATGCATTTCAGTTTTTTCGGTTCGGTTTTTTCGGTTTTTTTCCAGGCTGGACCGACCGAAAACCGAACCGAATTTTCGATTTTCGGTCGGTTTGGGTCCCGTCGGTTTTTTTTTCACCCCTAATCAGAAGTACTTTCACCAATAAGAGTTAACAAACATAGTTGAACCATTAATTGCCGAGATGAAAGACTGTAAGGCTGTGTTTGGATGATAGTAATCTTAAGGGGGAATGAGAATGTGATACCTTCTTTTATGATTCCAACGTTTGGAACAAACAGGAACAGGAATGTGATGTCAGGCTTTTCTGATTCTAACGTTTGGCAGTGACAGGAATAGGAATGTGATTCTTGTGACATATTCAACCAGGAATCACATTCCTAAACTGAGTGGGAATCTGATTTCTCCCTTACCCAGGGCCGGCCCAGGCCCAAGGCCCACAAGGCCTGGGCCTAGGGCACCCCAAAAATGGATACTGTTTGGGGCACCCCAACATTTTATAGAAATGGGCTTGAGTAGAACATTTTTTTGACCCAAAAAAGAAAAAAATCCATTATTAGTTATAATAGAGAAAAACCCAAAAAAAAAAAATCCATTATTAGTTATAATAGAGCCCAACCATTGTTGGCCAATATTTAAAAAAGACCCAAAAACCATTGTGCCCAATATTAAAAAAAAGGCCCTTGGGATGGTCCTGTTGGATGCTATTGTTTCTTATTTTCCTTGTGTGTTCCTTCAAGAGCCAAACATTGTGCTTTCTTTTGTGTTACTTCGGTTGTTGGATTGGATGCTATTGTTTCTTATTTTCCTTGTGTGTTCCTTCAAGAGCCAAACATTGTGTTTTCTTTTCTTATCTATTTTATGTAGAAGGAACTCTAAAACATAATTTGGGCATGAGGCAAATCTAATTTTCACATCTTTCAACAATTTTAAGGTGTATAAATTCCGTGCGATATGGGCTTACACATCCTTTTTTAAACTTGATTTTGTTTGTACCCTTGTGATTATATTTTTGGGTATGTGATATTTTGCTTGGCTTTTCGTGTACACCTTCGGTGCCTAATTTTTTTAGATTTTTCCACACTAATTTATGGAATTGAGATAAAAATTCAAAAAACTAGGGATAAAAGTGAAAAGCACACGAATTTTCGTGGGCTAAAATTTTGAGGGAGTTTTAAAGTTGGTGCTTAACACTCACACATATATATATATATATCATTACATGACAAATTCTCAGTGTCGCACCGATATTCAATACCTACTATTTTTTCCTCATGCAGGTTTCCATCAAAAAATAAAAGCGGTTCTAAGTGGTCCTCAACCAGACAATAAAAGAAGATGGTTTAATTATTCTAGTTTACTTTTGAGATCTTTAATAAGTTATTTTCAAGAAAAAAAAATGTAGAAAGCTCAGTCGAAGAACACGAAAATTTTTAGGGCACAATTTTTAAATCAGGACTAGGGCACCCAAATTCGTTGGGCCGGCCCTGCCCTTACCCCATGAGAATCTCATATTCCTGGCTCATTCATTAAGAAAAGGAAATGTTGACGTTAAAAAATTTCCAAAATAAATGTTTCCCGCGTAAGATTACTGAATTAATCCAAACACCGAAATGTCATTCCTCCAGGTGGTCCTCAACCGGACAATAAAAGAAGATGGTTTAATTATTCTATCCAATTCCTAGAATTTTTAGGGCACAATTTTTAAATCATCCCATTAATCATATTCCTATTCCTATTAAAAAATTTCCAAGAAAATTCCCGGGAATTTGATTCTCCAATCATATTCCTATTCCTACTTAAGATTCCCATTAATCATATCATCCAAACACAAATTTGATTCTTAATCATAAAGAGACGCTATACCTTTTTAGCGCGAAAGGAGCGCTACCCGATTTCGTGAAATAAGTTGACTTCGAGGCTGTTTGATAAAACTAAAAACTGAAAGCTGAAAAATTAAGTACTGAAAACTGAATGCTGAACTTTTTAAGCTGAAAAGCTATTTGATAAAACATATTAAGGACTGAATTAAAAAAATAAATTTTTTTGTTCTAATTGTCTCTTAATTTTACTAATGGTCATCATCTATTTGTGGTAGTGGCCGAAATGGAAGACTGTATAACAGTGGTAGTGGAATAATGGTGGTGGTGGAATGATGGTGAGTTGTGGTGGCAGTAGAATAATAATGGTGCAATGGTGGTGGTGTAATGGTTGTAGTGTGATGGTTGTGGCGTGGCAGTGGTGGTAGTGGGTTGGGCGGAGTGCTAATGGTGGTGATGTGGTGGATGTGGCATGACAATAGTGGTGGTGGTATATGGGTAATAGTGATAGTGGTGGTGGTATATGGGTAATAGTGATAGTGGTGGCGGCGGTGGTGCATTGGTGGTGGTGGCGGCGGCGTGGCAATGATGGTGGTGGTGGTGGCTTAGTGGTGGTGATGGTGGTGGTGGTGGCTTAGTGGTGGTGATGGTGGTGATAACGGCGTGGCGGTGGTGGCGACGGTGTGATGGTTGATTGTAAGTACATATGAATTCAGGCAGAACTAAATAGCTCAAAGCTACTTCATTTTTATTAACTTTTTAGCCTACATTTTAAGTGGCATTTAATCTGTTAAGTAAAATGTGGTTATCAAACCTACTTAATCATTTATTAATTAATTGATTCAATTTTAAATGCTGAATCTGTGTTATATCAAACAAGCCCTTCCAGTAAGTTTATAAAAGTACTTAAGTACTAACTTTTTATGAGGACAATATTGAAAATTACTTCCGTCACACGGCTTGACAAGTGATCACACCAAAAGAGGTTATCCTTTTATCTAACACCCTATATAAAAGAGGGAGATGGCAAATTAAATGGCTTGCCAATTCCTGTACAATGTTTCCAATTGGGGGTGTTCCACTAAGGGTGTTTTTAGAATAAATTGACTTTCACGGTTTTTTATGTGATATATTGTGAGAGAATGACCGATCTTAGTTTTTGGAAAAAACTGTTTTTTGTTAGTGAAACACCCCCTGAGTTCATGGTTGGCTACCCAATATATAGGCTTAATTTTTTAGGGCAATTGGGTATATTTGCTCGGTTCTATTTTGGTAGATTTTGTTGTTGCCAGGGCTAATTTTGTCTACTCAATTGGCCTACTTTTCAAGATATCGCCTCCTTGTGCTTTGAGTATCCACATGAAGTCATTTTGAGAAAAGATATGGGCACTAACACTTTGCACCAACTCTCTCACATGGAATATGTGAGACCCACATATAAATGGTAGGTCCCACATATCTCATGTGGGAGTGTTTGTGTAAATGTTGGTACAAGTGTTAGTGTATGTAGCAAAGACTGTGTTCCCAATAATAAGTCACGGTGTAAAAAAAAAAAAACTACTAGTGTGATCTGAAACTTTACTTGGAACTTGCAAAGTTCACATCAATATACTCCCTCCGTCCGAATTTGTTTGTTCCTCGTTCTATTGTAACCGGATAAAAAACTAATGATATCTTTAAATTGGTAATAAATTTTATATCCAATGTAGATCTTGTTTGATAGATCTCGATTAATTCTATAAGACAATGTTTTTAAAATTACATAAAATATTATAAATTACAAGATATAATCATTTAAAAAGTGGCACGAACCCTCAAATAGGGGGTGTTCCATTAAGACAGTTTTTAGAGTAAACTGGTTTTTCACGGTTTTTTATGTGATCTATTGTGAGAGAATAACATGTCTTAATTTTTGAAAAAAACTATTTTTTATTAGTCGAACACCTCCTAACAAATCCGAACAGAAGGAGTATATGTAAATAACAATAACTAACTACCATCAAAACTGCGGCTCATATATCATATTCAAAGTCACGGACACCACACTCGCGCATAGTATGAGGGGTACCACATATTATATTAAAATAGACAGTACAGTGACTTGTGAATATAAGATAAATATAATAGGCAATAAAACGACGTCATTTTGAATCGAAACGACACCATTTTGATCGTGAAAAAGGAGTAGGAAATATGAATAGTAAAAACACCTCTGGACATTACACATATTTTTGTCTAAACTTGAGTACATATTTGAGTGAAAGCTTCATTTGGTAAAGATTTCATAATGACAAACCCAAATCCTATTATAAACTTTGATTAAAAGATTCCATACTGGCATTGTGTGAATTTGAGTAGAAAAATATACTTTGAGTAAATTTAAAGTTTCCCTTGATTTGAGTACAAATTTGTGCAAAATCAAATTTGTTATCTTTGAGTCGAAGAGTAAAGTGGATTTTAGGAAGCTTTTTTCTCAAATTTTGCTCAAATTTTGAGTTTGTTTTTTTGACTATTCATGCTTTTTTAATTGATACTCATTTCGTCCGGATTTGTTGGTCCGAACATACTTTTTCAAGTCCTAAAATATTTGTCCATTTTCAAAAGTTAAATGATAAAATATGAAAAATTTACTTTTTTGCCTTTTTTCTAAAACTTAAAACAACAACTCAAAAACTATTTTTTTTTAAAATAATGTGTTTACATTTTTTTTTTGCACCGTATTAAAGTTCTCAATGAGATCTATCAAACAAGATTTATATTGATAAAAAAAAATTTAACTACATTATTTTTTAGTTTGAAAATTGCACGTAATTTCGTAGTCAAATTAGAATGGAGGGATTGGAGATAAAATAGGAAATTAACAAACTCAAAAGGTAATAGAAAAAAAATTGGAATCTCCAAAACGGACAAACAAATCCGGACGAAGGGAGTATACGCAAAGAGAAAGACTTGTCTTGTAAATGCAAAATCAATCAAACAGTATAACAGATGAAGAAAAAAACTTTCTTTAAACAATGGAAGAGTATAAGATTTATTGATTAAAGCAATTTTCCAATAATCATAATTACAATTGAATTGAATTGAAAAAAAATACACGATTTTACAAATCGACGACAAACACCAAGAACCCTAATACGGGACGATGGTTTCAAAACAGAACACGCCATCAAACTCCGGCGCAAACCTCGTCCTCCTCAACTGGGCCTTCTGTTTCCGTCCATCCGCTGCCTGTGGCTCCGATGAATTCCCAACAACTTTGCACTTGCTCACGCTTTCGCTAGTTAACGGCGACGGAGCCACCTTAGAAGAAGCAGGAGCAGCAGCATCCACGACTTTCCCCTCTTTCGAACACGACGGCGTCCCCGAGAAACCAACCTTCTGACCGAAGGACTCGGCGCCGAGGGCGTCGAAGGAACTGAACATAGACATCAACATGATCGCTTTTGGAGTAATTTAACTTGGGAGACGCTCAAAGAAAAAAACACTGCTGAGAACTTGATGTGAATATGTGAATTGGAATGAGAGATTTTTGGAGTTGATGATTGGAATTGTGATTGAGGGAGAGGAGAAGATGGAAAGCTGTATATAAAGGAGGGGTGGGCAAGGGAGAAGAGAATTGGAGAGGAGGGTGGAAATTTCTGGAAGGATGGGGACCGAATATGTACTGCGGTATGACGCAGAACGGCGACGAAGAAGTTTCCTTGCTTCCTTTCCGAACACGGCTGGAAGTGTTTTTTTATTGAGATTTTTTTTTTTACGGCTCTTCCTAAAAGGAGCCGTTTACGGAAGCTCCAAAAAAGGTCCACTGACACTTCATCGCAACGATCTGAATCGGTTATCTTGTAGGGTCTGTAGAATAGTGTATATATACCAAAAATATCAATTTGATCCGGTATCGATAGATATGTCAAAAATTAAATTTTGGTGCAAAAAAGCAACAACTTCTAGTGTGATCAAGGCCCTTGTTTTTTGTACCAAAATTCAATTTTTGACTTACTTATCAATGCGGAGTCAAGCTTATTTTTTCCATATACACCAATTTGCGAATCCTACAAGATGACCAGTTCAGATTGTTATGATATGAGGTGTCTGTGGGCCCCCAAAAAAGGTTTTTGTAAGAAAGGAGCTGTAAAAAAGTTTTTCTCTTTTTTATTAGGTCAAGTAAACGTGTCGCGGTTTATTTGGTCAGGTGGTGTGTCTACAGTCTACGTGGAGGCATGTGCTGGTGTTTGCCGACCATAAATAAAGGGGGTTTTTTTTTTTTTTTTTTGGGGTTCAAGAGTTTTTTTTTAAGAGAAAAAAAAGTTTATTATAGAAATATTGACAAGACTACATTAAAAGGAGAGGGGAGGGGAGGGGACTTCAACAAAAGTTTGAAAAATTAAAACATCAGATGGGTCAGCCCCAAAACACTCCATGGGCAAAACTCAAAACACCTAAAAGCCTAATCGAAAAGGGCATACCTAATATAACAATGAAGCCCAACAAAAAGAGAAACCGTAGATTCAACACAACTGCGGCCACCCTTCAAACCAACTACCTTTCCGGGCAGCTTGCGTAGATCTCAGTCATGGTGTAGTCAGACGAGCCATCCATACCGGAACTGTGGAAGTCAGAAGAAAAGCTCTTAGGGCATAACCCTAATAGAATGTCAAGTTTCGAACCAAAATATCTTGAGTATACAGTTTATTCATATTATCTTCTTTTTTTTTTTTTTTGGTACTTCGGAAATTAAAGTCCATTGATATTATCACTTGAGCTATTCCTTAGGTTATTATTGAGAAGGAGAATATATTTATTCTTTAACAAAAGTGTGTGTAAATTTACATGGACATTCTACCTTTAAAAAAAAAAAAAAAAAAGTGCATATGTGTAAATAAATTGACGTGGACATTCTACCAAAAAAAAAAGTACTGGGTATACATGACGTGTTGGTAGAAATGGGTCAAACACGGTATGGTCTGATCCAGTCTTCTGTCTCTGACCCATTCCATTCGTTGCAAAGAAAACTCCATTCGATTGCGAGGCAATTTCCTCTATTTAAAAAAGAAAAGAAAAGACCAGTTGCCACTTGCCAGTTAAAAAAAGACCACTAACGGCAAGGGGTAGGGTGATTTAGAAAAAAAGAAAAAAACTTTTTTTGGTTTTTTTGGTTTTGTCTTTATTTAAATTTTTTTTTGCATATGTTAGTTTTGTGGAATCCAAAAAGTATAAAATTATGGTTGAAACTATTTTTTTTTAATAAAGCCAAAATTAAACCAATAAACTGGTTTATTTTAGTTTATTTTTGGCTTTATTAAAAAAATATTAGTTTTGACCATAATTTTATACTTTTCGGATAAACCACGAAAACTTGACGCAATACTAACAAACGCAAAAAAAAAAAATTTGAATAAAGACAACAAAAAAAATCAAAAAACTAGTTCTACGCTTTTTTGCCAAAGCATAAGGTTTGTTTGGAACATGTGGAAGAGAAAAGGAAAATAAGAGAAAATAAAATGAGACGAAAGTGGAAGAAAAATGGGAGGAAAATTTCACTATTCATCATACTTAGATTTTTTATTTTCTCTCTTTTTTCTCTCCAAACCAAACAAGAAGAGGGAACAACTTTAACTTTCCTTTTTTTTCCCTCACTTTCCTCAAGTTTCAAACACACCCTTAAGCCGTCAAGGAAAATTGGAAAGACCTCTATAATGAAGGACTCATGTCTCAGCCTATTAGAGCATCTCCAATTTTTGCTTCAAATTTTGAGGTGTTAATTTTTTTTTTTAAAAGCTTATGTGGCAAATTGGCATCTTCAAATTTGGCATGTAAAAATTCTCTACCCAACCATAGCTTCAAATTTAAAGTGTCTCTTTTTTGTTTGAAAGTTATGTTCTCAAACGGGTTCCTTTTTCCTAACCAAAAACAATTCGTTTTCATATCGTTATGTGGTTACAGAGAACATATTTTTGGATCAAGTATTTAAAATTATCTGATTGAGCTAATTTTTTTCGAAGTTGCTTTAGAACATATTTTAAAATAAATGAACGGCTTGGATTATTTTTGTAAAACCCTTAAGTGGGCCCCACGAAGCACTCTTTGTGTGATCTGTGCGCATAGTTAAGATCATTAGGAAATTTCACAGCTCTCTACACTTCGCGGACAACTTGTCACTTAACTGATAGTTTTTTGGATACTAAATACTTTTTTCTTTAATTAAGTTTGACGTGTCGCGGTTTATTTGGTCAGTGGTGTGGGTATGTGTGGGCATGGTTTTGTGATGGTGTTTGTCGTCTAAAAATAAAAGGTTTTTTTTTTTTTTGGTGGGGGTTGTATTCAGAAGTTACCAGGTCAGCTTGCGTGCAAGATTCCCTTCCTATTATCACTTGAGTTATTCTTTAAGATTCTTGGGGTTTGACCCGAATAAACTATTAAGTTTCGAATTCAAGATATCTGAATTTATCGAGAAAGAATATATTTTTTTAGCATTGATGCATGTAAATTAATCGGGACATCTTAACTAAAAAAAAGCATGTAAATTGATCATGACATCTAATTAAAAAAAGCAACAACAAAGTAGTATTGGGTATTGAGTACAACATGAAGTCTAGGTAGAAATGGGTCAAAGTGTCAAACACGGTATGGTTGATCCAGAGTCTTCTATCTCTGACCCATTCCCTTCGTTGCAAATAGAACTCCTTTTAAATGCGAGGCAATTTCCTCTTAAAAGACAAAAGAAAAAAAATAATAATAAAAAAAACACAATTGCCGAGGCAATTTTATTGATGAGTTGCTGTCTTCCATGAAGCAGATTTTTTTTTTTGGGCAAATTACATGGACCTCCCCTGAGGTTTCTGACAAATACACGGACCTCCCCTGAGGTTTCTGAATTTACATGGACCTCCCTTGTCAGTGACAGAGAGTGGATGGCGTTAACTGGGATAGCGAAAATACTAATATACCCTTGTAGTGAAGACTACTATAATAGACCTAATGCCTTTACTTTTTCTAGAAAACCCATCCCTTGTACAGAGACAGACAAAGAGAGAGAGAGAGAGAGAGAGAGAGAGAGAGAGAGAGAGAGGTTTCTGGATCTCAACAAAATCAGAGAGGACAAGAGAGGAAGAAGACGATGGGTTAGCAAAACAGTGTTTAAAGCGACTGGAGTGCAAGGTGAGTCGATTGATTGGAGAAATTTTCCTGAAAAAGCTTTGAAGAATTTCGTGTTGGTGTTTCCAAAGATTTGAGGTATGTTAAAACCGTTACCCTTCTTGCATGTGCACTTGCTTAGATTTTTGGGTGTGCTTGTATATTTGATTTTGGGTTTTCCTGTTATTTTAATTTTGAGATTTGTATATTGTGGGTTTTGCATTTTGAGGGTTTCCCCTGGAGCCTTAAGTGTAGTCGATTCTTTCCCTTAGTAATAGCTAATCCTTTATAATTGAATTTATCATACCGAAATCTATCCCCGTTGATTCCTTATCCATAGGATTAGGAGTCTCCTTTGATGCTTTCTGTTTAAGCTCTTTTTTACATATCTTTCTTTTTTTTTTAAAAAAAAAAAATTGTCTTTTATTTCATAACATGATGAAGTTTGAACAAAAATCATTTTGTTTTTTTCTTTTGAACACAAAAATAAAAAAACAAAAAATCATTGCGTTTAGTTTTTGAAAAAATAACCTGCTTGAATGTTGTTTTTTTTCTTTTGAGGATAGCTACAAGTGTGATGAGTATTTTATAAGAGATAATGGAAGACTCGATTTTTGAATGTAGTTTTTTTTTCATTCTTCAAGATCAAGAAAAGCTTACGATACTAATTGCACACTTTGGGTTCACTTACGCATACTAATTGCACACCAAGCTAACTCTTTTGTAATAGTTAAACTCTTTGTGTAAGAGTCGAAATTTTGTATGCATACGTGGTGTACCCATAGCATTGTTAAACAAAAAGTGCTTGTTTAAGCTTTACATATTGTGGGTTTTGCAAATTTTTAGTCAAACTGGACCTTGAATATACTTTATACATATTCTATTTATTTAATTTATAAATTGATTTATATGCCTTATTTAAGGTTTGTTTTCTTTTTTGTTACAGCTATGGGCTCTGTTTTTGACTTGGACATCCACTACAACGGGAAAACAGGAAGAGTTCGTAACGTAGATCCTGAGTGTGAGGGGAAGAGGTAGAAACAGTAATCGTGGGGGTTCTGTTAGGGGCAGGGGCGGGTGGGAAGCAATGTTGGAAATAATACTTGTGCAAATTTAAGCAGTGAGAGGTGCCAAGGGGTAGAAGCAAAGAAAGAGGCGCAGAGTGCAAGGGGCAGAAGCAATACCAGAGGTGCAAGGGGCAGACCAAGGGGCACACAAATGCAATTTGATGTGAGTAAAAGTTAAAGCTTTTTTACTTGTTTGTTTTGCATTCAGTTTCCTAGTTCTAAGGAAGGTTATATATGCATTCATTGTAGGGGCGAATCACAAAGATCAATGTAAGAGATAGATCCTCAGTATTAACAAAAGAACAGAACAACATAGCAAGAATAGATATGTTAAAAGGCAAAAAATTGTGCCATCACAATGCCTTACATCTGGGTTTTTGAGTTGAGGTATCTATTTTTATTTTTCTTTTTAGTCCATGTACTAAAATATTAAATCAAAACATGAAACCACTAATACATGATCGTTGTGGTTTCTAAATGCTTATTGAGAACACTTTTGGACCCAAAGGTGAAGTTGAAGATGACACACCCACTTTTTTTGTATTTACTTTTGTGGTGGGTTGTGAGTAATTATTGTTAATAGCACAACTTTTTTTTTTTTTACTAAAAAATGGAGCTTGATTCTCACCACTATTTTTTTTGGCATGGTTGAGCTTCATAGATGAACCTCAAAATTGTGTTGGTTTTTGTGTTGTTAGGTTCTTATGTCATAGATATGCAATTAAGGGGTATGTAATTAAGCAACTTGAGACTTGGTATTGTTGTCTTTTATGTAATTATGGGGTATGTAATTAACAAACTTAAGTACTTGGATACTTGCAATTTGTGGTACTTGGATACTATTTGGCAAAATGTAATGAATGCTTGGATATTTTGCCAACATTTTTTGACGTATTATATATGTGTTCATAACAGAGTCCATAGGATCATTCACATTTTACTTCATTTGGTGTAGATTGAGTCATGCCAGCAAAATGAGTTGTGCACCAATTCCAAAAGCCAGAACCAATTTTTCCTTTTGGACATGCATAATAAATCTTGGGAAAGTGGTCTGCTTTTGTTTTGTATGTAAATTAGGGTATATATGCAGGTAAGGTAAATGGAGGGAAAAAAAAAAGGAGGGAAAGTGGGGTGTGGTCTGGTGGAAAAAAAAAAGAAGGGAAAGTGTGTGGTCTGGAGGGGGAAAAAAAGGAGGGAAAGTGGAGTATATTATGGAGGGAAACCAAAGGGCATTCTTGCCATTAAATGAGAGTTTTTTGGTGACATCACATTTTTCCGTAGGTGATATTAACGGTAGACTAACGGAGGGGTAGTTTGTGCTTATTGTCAGGTAAAGCAAGGGAGTGGAGTGTAAATTCAGAAACCTCAGGGGAGGTCCGTGTATTTGTCAGAAACCTCAGGGGAGGTCCGTGTAATTTGCCCTTTTTTTTTTGAACTGCCATGAAGCAGAATTTGGGTCTCCATTGTTTGCCACTTGCAAGTTACTACTAAAAGGACCACTAACGGCAAGGGGTAGGAAGATGAGAAAAATTGGAAAGACCTCTATAATGAAATATTGATGTCTCTAAGGAATTGTTTCCAATTTGCTAAAAAAAGCAGTTGATTTTAACAAATGGGGAGTCATTTTTATTAAAATCTTTGATTTTAGAAGATAACTTCCTAATTTCCTAAAATCAACCGTTAATTTTATTAGATGGGAAAATCGCCCAAAATTAAATTAACTAGGTGACTTGACCACTCATTCATTCTTAGCTTGTTAGAGCATCACCAATGACATACGCAAATGTTGCTATATCACCTTTTGAGTATTCATTTGATGGGTTTCTAAAGTTAGCAATGTGAAACTCTACAATGGTTCATTTTTGTCCATAATCAAAAGAAGGAAAAATGTCGGTAGTTTTGAGTATCCAAGTTTGATTATTGAAAAAATGTTGGTAGTTTTGAGTATCCAAATACCAAAATTTGAGTATTTATAAAAAAATGTTGCTAAATTTGAATATTTATCCAAATGCCATTGTGAACCTTTTTTGAGTATCCAACTGCCAAAATTTGAGTATTTTTCTTTTTGAGTAAGCCATTGGGGATGCTCTTAGAACATCTCCAACCTTGGCTTCAAATTTGGAGGTGTTAATTTTTTTTAAGGCTTATGTGACAAATTGACATCTTAAATTTTGACACGAAAAAATTCCCTCTGTCCAACCATAGCTTCAAATTTAGAGTGTCTTTTTTTGGAGTTCTATTCTCAAATGGTCCAAGATTTGGCCTCTCAAATGCCAGCAGCCAGCTAGGTTGGAACTGGTGTTGGCTTCAAAATTGACTCAGGCTTTCTTTGGAGATGCTCTTAGGTAATTAACGAATCCAGGGGGTGCCGTGTACTGTGCCGCGTGCCCCTCGACCGTTCGATCGTGTTTTGGATGGTTCGGATGTGTTTTGATTTTTTTACCAGTAAAAATAAATCAAAATTGCCGAACACATTCAGACCTTCTAAAACACGATCGGACGAGCGAAAATTAACTCTCTTTGTTTAATGGGGTTCCTTCTCGACTCCATTGACGAGGTGATCGATTAGAAACATGATTGACCAAGCTCTTTTTTTAAGGGAAAATGTTTGGAACATGAAATCAAAACATGAAAACATGTTGAACGGATGAGATCCAACCAGTACACTGGGATGAATCTCATCCATTAGATGTGTTTTTATGTTTTGTTTCATTTTTTTTCTTTCATGTTTTGTACCAAGTCCCTTTTTTAATGCCAAATAGAACAAACAGAACTTTTATTTCGGCCCAAGTACTTGATGGTCAAAAAAGCTACTCACACAACACCCACACATGACACAACACTCTCACATAGGGTGGGTCCCACACGTGGGGCCCACCCTATGTGAGAGTGTTGTGTGAAAAGTGGGACCCACCCCTATGTGAGAGTGTTGTGTGTGTGTTGTGTGTGTAGCATTGCTCATTGATGGTAGGGTAGGCCCGGATTATTCGCTAGGGCATCTTATTTTTGGATCAAGTATTTAAAATTATTTGATTGAACTTATTTTTTCCGACCCATTTTAGAATGTATTTTAAAATCAATGAACGACTTGAATTATTTTTGGAAAACCCTTAAGTGGGCCCCCACGAAGCACTCTTTGTGTGGTCTGTTCGCATATCAAACCTCATTAGAAAATTCCATAGCTCTCTACACTTTTTTCTTTTTTCTTTTTTAAGTTAGGCTTGTCAATTCACCAATACCTTTTTGGACTTTCTAAATTAAGAAACGAACACAAGTTTTAATTCAAACTTAGTTCCAAAATTGTAAGCCGAACAAGGCCTTTGTTTATCAATAACCAATTAACCACAATGTACACTTAGCATCCTTTTATCAACCAACTACTTAACAAAAGTGATAATGTCCCACGTATAAATTTGTCATCATGGAATTTGAAAGCATTGCGTGAAAACATCGCATGATACTCCATTATTACTCAGGAACCTTTGAATGATTTCTCATTCTGTTCTAAGAGGGTGTTTGGCCGCCTGCTTATCACGTTTTTGCATTCTCGTTTTTTAATCCTGGGTGTTTGGCCGCAACTCCCACAATTCGTTTCTCCCAAAACTCGTTTTCAATTTCTAACGATAGAGGCAAGAAGCCAAAAAGAGGTCCAACCCTTTTCGATTTCTACTTCTGATTTTGATTTTCCCCTCATTTCTCTCCCATTTCTTTCCCCTAGATTGAAGCCCAGAGTGAGCCCATGTGATTAACGCAGGGTTCAGTAATTGGATCATGGGCCTTAACAGGAATAAAGAAAACCTATCGAGGGCTTAGGCCCAACAAGGAAAAACTAATGAGAGGCTTCTCAGAGGAACGTCCAAAACCATAAACAAGGGTAAGCAATTCAACAATTTTCCTTGTTTCCGAATAATCCCAAAATTAAACAGGGCCCAAGTGATTACTGTAAATTGTTGTCCTTTTGTAGCTGTGGTCTACAATGATCATGCTTTATGCATCGTTGAAGGAAAATTGTGGTTCACAATGAAAACTCTCTACGAACCATTCTGTTTGGAACTTGGAAAATAAAAGTGAAAATAAGAAAGAGGAGCCGGATCTGGGGTTTTCAGATCCAGAGTTCCGACAATGACGGCAGTGGCGTGGTGACTGCTCCAATGACGGCTCAGGCGTTTTTTAAACTGTTCTTTTGTATTTTTTTTGTAGGCTGGTGGTTTTTTAGCTAGTTTTGTTTTTGTTTTTCTTTTTTTTGTTGTAGTTGTTTTGTTCGCCAGTTGTTTTGATTTAATATACTTCTATCTCTTTACCCCCCAAAAAGAGGAAAATTAGAGAGACGGTTAAGAAGAAGTTGGAGAGAAAATTGAACTTGTTTTTTAAATTTTCTCTTCTTTTTCTCTAAACACCAAACGACGGAAGAAATATTTTAAAAAGTTTTCTCTTCTTTTCCATTTCTTTTCCTGAATTCCAAACACGCCCTAAATTTACAGTCTGAAAATCACAAGGGGAAAAATAAAAGAGGGCCCTCTTGCATTGACTGATTGATACAATAATATCACCATGTAGCTATAATCCAAATTTTGGGCACTGCATTTGCACGGTGCCACAATTATTGCGATACTCCTTTTTCTGAGTAGTACAGAGCATATATTATTTGATAAATAATTTCCTAAATGGGAAACACACATCACGTGGCTGTCACATATTAGTGAAAAATGGTGGGGTCTATCGGGGAATTTTCAGTGCTCTTGAGTTTGCATCATATTCATGCAAGTATGTCTAGTAATTTTGTTCATATCATTCTGTGTCTCATTTTGCTGATCGAAATCATTTAATTTTTTCAAATTCATTTGTTAGAAAACCATGATAAAATTCAACTCCAACCCTTACTTTGGTCACCCTCGATGAGGATATGATCATTCCATGTTTCGCTTTCCTGATTGAAATCGTTTAATTTTTCCAAATTCATTTGTTAGAAAACCATGATAAAATTCAACTCGATTGAACACGGGCAAGTGCTTCATCTAGGAATACATTTATTTTCTTTAGATTCGTTGACCGAAAAATTGAACTGTAAGATAACGTGCTTATCAACATCCGATTAAACTGAATTTTTTCTCAGTCTTCTAACAAACGAACCTAGACAAATAAATGGCTTCAATTATCACAGTAATATAGGGACTAAGCATACCCTCGCAAAGGCGAACAGAGCTAAAATGAACAAAATTGCTCTCCAATGTTACAATCGTTTGATGCTCCATTTCTGCATGGCGAAAACATCACGTACCACCACAAAATCAGTCTTTATTGTCGTTTAACAAAAATGATACTTACACAAACTTTGTGCCAAAACCCACCACAACTAAGCCTCATCATTTCGCCCGTTGGCCCGCGGCCCACCCGAAGCCCGCTAGGCCCACTGGGGTAAAGCCCGCCAAGTGGGCAGGCTAGCCCAACCTGACTTTTCCATGGGCAGGGCTTGGGCCAAGGAATTTTAACTCTAACCCGCCCGCCCGTTGCCGTTGCCCACGTGGCTGGCCATTGCACACAAATTTCGAGATACTAGCCCACCCGTAGCTTGTACACTTATACATGCGTAGCATGGGTTTGAGAAATATGGGTAATAGATCCTGTGCACAGCGTTGTACACCTACACTTCACACCAGCACATGGGTTTTTGGGAAGAATTATCATCCATAGTATGGGTCTGATCCACATGTGGCAGAGTGGATAATTTAAATATGGGTAATAGATACTGTGCACAGCGCTAAGAAGTATTCTTGAATTCTCCCTTTAATATTTCGGGGATTATGGGTTTTTTGGTAGTCCAGAAACACAGACTATGCATCAACAATGCCCTTTTGGGGAATAAAAAATAAGAAAAAATGGTACAAAAAAAAATGAATTTAGGTTGGTGGAAGGGAAAAAGAAAGAAATCAAAAAGGCACAAACCTATTTTTGATTTTTTTATTTATAAATTGGAAAAATGGAAAAATTGATTTTTTTTTTTTAAAATTTTTTTTACACCAGAATGCAAAATGAGAAATCAATAAGTTGATAAATAGCCAAAAAGCGGAGTATTCTTGAATTCTCCCTTTAATATTTCGGGATTATGGGTAATAGTCCAGAAACACAGACTATGCATCAACAATAGTGCCCTTAAGTTGGGGAATAAAAATAAGAACAATGGTACAAAAAAAAATGAATTTAGGTTGGTGGAGGTGGAAAAAGAAAGAGGGAATATAAGGCACATGCTTATGAATTGATTTTTTTATTTATAAATTGGGTGGACTGGAGTTTTTTTTTTTTTTTCAAATTAAAAAAAACAAAAGATTCATATTTGCCAAAAATGCACCTTCCATCTTAGCCCGTCCGACTGGATAAGCATGGGTCCCACCGAGCCATCTTTTGAGAGAGAGCCCATTGAAACGGTGAAAAAAAGTTCAAGCTTTGACCCGTCCGTCCTTGATTGAAAGTTCGATTTTGACGTGGCCGCCCGAAAATGTTTTTAAACCGATGACACGGATCGGACATGCTCGTGACCAAAACACACCCCCTAATGGGGTGCATTTTCGGTTTCAAAAAAATATGTATGTATCATTGTTGGTCGTCAAATTAATGATCCATTTTCTGATAATAAAGCCGACATGTTAAATCGTGCGGCTGAGATGTTCCTAACCCAAAAGATTTTTTTGCCTTTCCCATCGCATATTCCGTTCACGTCCCTCCATCGGACCCCACGTCTCATGATTCTACGGCCGTGAATGAAATCAAGTGGTTTAGCACGACAAGGCTAAGCACCTTCCGGCAATTAATTAAGTGCCACGTCGCAATCAACGGTCCCCTATCCCAACTGCTACAAAAATGTGCGCTCCAACTCTCACTCCTCTCCATAATACACTCTCTCTCATCGGTGCGGCTGAAGTTCGTGAAACTCCATACTCATCTAGAGAGAGAGAGGGGTAAGATTTACAGATTAAATTCTTTTCTGTTTCTTATCGTTTATAATCGCAATTCAATTGGCCGTTGATCGGTCGGTAAAACTAGTTTATTGAGTTGACATATGAACTGGCATGTCTCGTAAAACACACATTAAATCAGTTTTCACGACTTTGCTAATTGATGTCTCATATGTTGCAGATTTGTGAAGAAATGGCATCTGTGGCATCTTCTCAGCTTGTACCAAGGAGCTCTGCAACTGGATCGGATCGTAGATTACCGTTGGGCGAAAATGGAATGAGAAACAAACGCATGAGTTACAGTTGTGGACTGAGGCCTGTTAACAAACTGGATTTGCTACAGTTGAGAACCAATGCGAAGGCTGGAAGCACGCAATTAGGGAGGAAAGCGTCCAAAACTGAAACAGCCAGGACATTTCAGGGAGTAATCAAGTGTGGGATGAACTTGGTCTTTGTTGGAGCGGAGGTTGGTCCATGGAGCAAAACCGGTGGACTCGGTGACGTTCTTGGAGGACTCCCACCAGCCATGGCGGTAACAACATGTTGTTTATGTTCTGGCCTTTTTTTGAAATAAATTACTAAAACCCAGCAAGTCAAAGAGCATTAAAATGGAGGTCTAAAATATTACTGCTCCTTTTCAGCCTTTTTGGGTTATTGTTTGCTTATCAGTCAAAAGTAGTAGTTGTGACAAACAGATTGGTGCAGGTTCCAAGGCAAAAATTGCCATAAGTTGTAGCACTTAAAATGCAACAAACACCCCCATCTAGGGGTGCAAAAGAGTCAAGCTCGAGTTTGAGCTCCCTTAACGAGCCGAGCTTGGGTAAATTATTTAACAAGCCTCCATACACGAGCCGAGCCTGTATAAACGAGTCGAACTTTTGCAAGCAAAGTCGAGCCGAGTTTTACCAAGCTCGTTTACTAAACTAGCCTAAACTCGAGCTCGGCTCGATTACTAAACGAGCCGATCAAAGCCGGGCCTTAAAGAGCGGAGCCACAAGCTGCTCACGAACAACTCGGTCCGTTTGCTGCCCTAACCCCATCGTTTGATCATGAAATAGAACCACCTCCTCTAATCTCTAGTTTTATGCCATAGAAAACTTACATTGATATTGTGGCATGCTACTGCTTCAGGCCAATGGGCACAGAGTTATGACAGTCTCACCACGATATGACCAGTATAAAGATGCCTGGGATACGGAGGTGCTAGTTGAGGTAAGTTCTTGAACTCATCTGGAAAGTTTCGGGTAAATATTAAGTTCAATTTCTTGTTGTTTCCTAATGAGCATTCCCTTTTCCATGAACAGATCAAAGTAGGGGATAGAATCGAAACTGTTCGCTTCTTCCACTGCTACAAACGAGGAGTTGACCGTGTTTTTGTCGACCATCCACTCTTCCTCGAGAAGGTACAATTCTGCGTCTGTCACTGTATTTTTGTGTCCGTGTTACTTTAGACGACGAATTTATAAAAGGATTTAGCATGTATAAAAGCAAGTTTATTCGGGTGCACTAGAGCTTAGGTTTGATGATTCCTGTTTTACTGTTAAAAGGTGTGGGGAAAAACTGAAACCAAAATCTACGGTCCCAAGGCCGGAGTGGATTATAAAGAAAACCAGCTTCGCTTCAGCCTGTTATGCCAAGTGAGAATTTTTCCTTTCAATTAGCTTCAGGCTTAATTCTTCTGATCTTAAAGCTAACAAATTAGTTGATGCTTGCTTATATCCAATTTGGGCTGTTATGGCTATCAGGCAGCTCTTGAAGCACCAAGGGTCCTGAATCTAAACAGCAGTAAATATTTCTCAGGACCATATGGTATGGTCTCTTATACATGAACCTAACAATTTCTTCACCTATTGGTAAAAAATGCTCCTTTTGATTGAAGCAAATACTTCCACTATGCAGGAGAGGACGTTGTTTTCATTGCTAACGATTGGCACACCGCTCTTCTTCCCTGCTACCTAAAAACTATGTATAAATCCAGGGGAATGTACAAAAATGCCAAGGTACTTTCATTTGCATGCAACTCAACATGGATAATTCCAATGGGAACTTGTATGAATCCAACTTTAAAACTCATTGGGCTAATTTTCAACAATAATGTTTCCAGGTGGCTTTGTGCATTCACAACATTGCCTACCAAGGCAGGTTTACCTTTGGAGATTTTTCATTGTTAAACCTCCCAGATCAGTTCAAGGGATCCTTCGATTTCTTTGACGGGTACGTATTTTTTCATGCTTACATAAATGCAGAACTTTGTACTATGCGTCTTATTAACTTTGTGCCAATCTCTCTTGTGATTTTGCAGATATGACAAGCCTGTGAAAGGAAGGAAGATTAACTGGATGAAGGCTGGAATACTTGAATCAGACAGGGTTGTGACAGTTAGCCCTTATTACGCTCAGGAACTTGTTTCGGGCGTAGAGAAAGGTGTGGAAATAGACAACTTTCTTCGCATGACTGGTATCACTGGTATTGTGAATGGCATGGATGCACAAGAGTGGAACCCATCCACTGACAAGTATATCGATGTGAAATACAATGCCACAACGGTAAGTTTGTGAGTTCAGATTCTTCGCCCAGACATTCCTGTCTCGATTATCTCTACACTTTCCTACCTAGATGATATGTACCGAAAATTTCAAATTTCAGGTGATGGATGCGAAACCCATTTTGAAAGAAGCCCTACAAGCAGAAGTTGGGCTCCCTGTTGATAGGAACATTCCTGTCATTGGCTTCATTGGAAGACTTGAAGAGCAAAAAGGTTCTGATATTCTTGTAGAAGCTGTTTCACAGTTTATTGGAGAGAATGTTCAGATAATTATTCTCGTAAGCATCATCCTAGACCCAAATCACTTGATTTAATGTTGCTACTTTTGTTGCTAAAATCTGAAATCTGTGTTGTGTGAATAATGGTTCTGGTGTATCCTAGGGGACTGGCAAAAAGTATATGGAGAAACAGATTGAGGAACTTGGAGACCTGTATCCTAATAAGGCCTGTGGAGTGGCGAAGTTCAATCGCCCTCTGGCCCATATGATCATTGCTGGGGTGGATTTTATGTTGATCCCGAGTAGATTTGAGCCATGCGGTCTTATTCAGCTCCAAGCAATGCCATATGGAACAGTACTGAGCTTTAATTCTTTACCATTCTCGACGTACTTGAACTTGCAATATCTTAATATGTCATTGAATATACATATTCTGTATATATGATCTAACTGGAGTTGGGCTAATTTTCTCAAAACCTAAAGTTTCATCAAATAAAGTGATGTCTTTTTGGTACAGGTTCCTATTGTTGCCTCAACTGGTGGACTATTTGACACCGTAAAAGAAGGTTTTACAGGATTCCAAATGGGTTCCTTCAACGTTGAGGTAATGATACTCTTCTTCCTAGATGAAATTTTTTTATCAAGTTAATGGAGGTTGATGGAGCTAACTTTTTGCAAAACTTTGGCTCCAGTGTGAGACTGTCGATCCAGCTGATGTGAAAGCAATAGCAACGACTGTGAAGAGGGCACTCAAAACCTACGACACCCCTGCTTTGGCAGAGATGATCCAGAACTGCATGGGTCAAGAACTCTCATGGAAGGTGAGTCAATTGGCAATAACTTCTGATTTTATCAAACTTTTCCAGATTTCACGGGTCCAGCGAAATAGACGTGTACCTCTATATATGCCAATTAAGCTGGAAAAATCAGAATATACAACCAATTGCTGATTCCTGTTTAATTAGAAGGTGCTTTTAATATTCTGAAGGCCTTTAATACATTGTAATGGATTTTTTCCTCTGTTTTGTGAAACAGGAGCCTGCAAAGAAATGGGAGAAGTTGTTGTTGAGCCTGGAGGTAGCTGGCAGCAAACCTGGGTTTGATGGGGAAGAGATAGCTCCACTTGCTAAAGAGAACGTTGCCACTCCTTGAGCACCCAACTGCTGCTCTTGTGGCCACCTACTACTTAATTTTGACGGCTCTTACGAATATACTCCCTACTTGTAATCTAAAATAGATGAATGCGAAAGGATAGTTATGGTGTTTGCTAATGTAATTACAATATCCGATCTTGTTGTACCAATTACCAGTGGTATTTGTCTCCGTGCCAAACCTGATCTCCCAATTTTCCTTTTGCTTAGATGTTCAGCTTAGAATCTAGCGTAGCTAATAATATTTTTCTATTTAACAAACTTAAGAAACATGACTTGAGGTTAGGACTCGGGCAGGAGCACCCAAAGCATGAAATCTAAATAAATCTAGACCAGAAGAACCAAACCGACTAGGGGGCACAAGGGCTCCAAAATGCACGGAAGCAACCCAATGAGCTAGGCCATCAACTTTCCCAACTATACCCTGGTACCTTCATCACTCCTCTTTGTTTCATCATGCTTCTTGTTTTTAACCACTCTCCCAGTTTTTGCATACTCGTTTTCCCATTCTGGGTGTTTGGCCGCAACACCCAGAATCCGTATCTCCGAAAGCCCGTTTTCAATTTCTAATGATAGAGGCAAGAAGCCAAAAAGAGATCCAACCCAACTTTTCGATTTCTACTTTTGGCTTTGATTTTCCCTTCATTTCTTTCTTCCAGTTCTACCCCTTAGATTGAAGCCCAGAATGAGCCCATGTGATTAACGCACGGTTCAGTAATTGGATCATGGGCCTTAACAGGAATAAAGAAAACCTATCGAGGGCTTAGGCCCATCAAGAAAAAAAACTAATGAGAGGCTTCACAGAGGAACGTCCAAAATCATAGACCAGGGTAAGCAATTCAACATGTTTAAAATACCAAATTCGTATTTTTCCGAATAGTCCCAAATTTAAACAGGGCCCAAGTGATCAGTGTGTAAATTGTTGTCCTTTTATAGCTGTGGTCTACAATGGTCACGCTTTATGCATCGTTGAAGGAAAATTGTGGTTCAAAATGTTGGACGTGTGCGGTATATAACAATCTCTGTTTTATGATTGTTGCAAATCGTGCGGTATAAAAACAGTGTATAGAAAATCTTATTCCGGTTGTTTAAACATAAAACCATGATTCTGTAGGGAAAAACCGTTTACTGTAAAAGAATCCGGAAAAACTGTGTTTGACCTTATAAATACAGAAATAAGTACGGATTTACAGACCGAGACCCGTGTTAGACACAGTGTCCTTAAAACAGATTCGCCGCCTCACCAGGGTGCTAGAGGTTTGAATCGGCGTCCGTCTCCCAGGATACAGTGGTTGAAAGCTTAGCGAGCACCTCACTAGAAGCTTGCTTCCAATTGAATTTCTGTGTGTAGTACTCTCTCACAGATGACGGATGAAAACCAAGACGCTAAAAAAAACCTTTGAAGCCTTATCACGGTTTTGGAGGCAGAGAGACTGGGTTTTCGATTTTTTTTGGAATGTCAATAACCTTCAGCAGAGGATCCCTTATATAGGCAGAAAACAGACAAAAATGGAAGCTTTCCATTAATGGTAGCAACTAGCTATTTATGGAAATTTTCCTTTAATGGCAGCACCTAGAAGTGGAAACTTTCCATTAATGGCAATGGCCAGATATTTATGGAAACTTTCCATTATTGTCCAATGTGGGACAAAGAAAACATCCCTTCCGCACATTGAAAATGTCCATCTTTGAATGACAATTTCTTATTCATAACTAAATGGATTTTGTTCATATTTAGGCACACCAAAATAATCGAACAATATCTTATTTTTCCAACACAAAATGAAAACTCTCTACGAACCATTCTGTTTGGAACTTGAAAAAGACAAGAAAAAAGAAGTGAAACTAAGAAAGAGGAGAGAGAGAGAGAGAAGGTTAAGAAGAAATTGGAGAGAAAATTGAACTTGTTTTTTTAAATTTTCTCTTCTTCTCCTCTAAAAACTTTTTAAATTTTCTCCTCTTTCTCAATCGGTGAAGCCTCAACTCGTAGTACTACCGGAAAACTGAACCGCTCCTTCTCTTGAATAGCCTTTCCCTTTCGAGCTCCGGCGTGACGCTCAAGCGAAAGAAATATATTAATTGACTTAATTCTCCTATTTCACTATCGATGTATCGGTAGCAGGCGTATCAAGCTTTCCATTAATGGCAGCAACTAGCTATTTATGAAAATTTTCCTTTAATGGCAGCACCTAGAAGTGGAAACTTTCCATTAATGGCAACAACCAGATATTTATAAAAAATTTCCATTATTGTCCAATGTGGGACAAAGAAAACATCCCTTCCGCACATTGAAAATGTCCATCTTTGAATGACAATTTCTCATTCATAACTAAATGGATTTTGTTCATATTTAGGCACACAAAAATAATCGAACAATATCTTATTTTTCCAACACAAAATGAAAACTCTCTACGAACCATTCTGTTTGGAACTTGAAAATAAGAAAGAGGAGAGTAAGAGAGAAGGTTAAGAAGAAATTGGAGAGAAAATTGAACTTGTTTTTTTTAATTTTCTCTTCTTCTTCTCTAAAAACTTTTTAAATTTTCTCCTCTTTCTCAATCGGTGAAGCCTCAACTCGTAGTACTACTGGAAAATTGAACCACTCCTTCTCTTGAATAGCCTTTCCGGCATGATGCTCAAGCGAAAGAAATATATTAATTGACTTAATTCTCTATCCGGGTGATCTACACTGCTTGATTTATAGGTATACTAGTCACTAATAGGGGTATCCCTCGCAGTACCGATTTCACTATCGATGTATCGGTAGTAGGCGTATCAAATGATACGTTACGAAAATTGGGTGTAGCGGTCGTGCTTTTTAAAAGAAAACAATGAAAGAAGCCCAGTTGTCTTCTCATTCATAACAAAATTGCTCATCGCATATTCCTCTCACTTCGCTCCATCGGACCCCACGTCTCATGATTCTACGGCCGTGAATAAAATCAAGTGCTTACTAAGGACCTCCCGACCACTAATCAAGTGCCACGTCGCAATAAACGGTCCCCCATTCCAACTGCTTGCTGCTACAAATATGTGCGTTCCAACTCCCACTCTTCATAATACACTCTGTCTCTCATCGGTGCCACTGAAGTTCGTGAAACTCCATACTCATCTCTGATAGAGAGAGAGAGAGAGAGAGAGAGAGAGAGAGAGAGAGAGAGAGAGAGAGAGAGAAGAGGTAAGATCTATAGATTAACTTCTTTTCTGATTCTTCTCGTTCATAATCACAATTCAATTGGCTGTTGATCGGTCAGTTTTACCGGCTTATTGAATGAAATTGAGTTGGCGTATTATGAGCGAGTGACATATCTCGTAAAACGCATTGAATCAGTTTTTTCAGAGTTTGCTAATTGATGTCTCATGTGTTGCAGATTTGTGAAGAAATGGCAACTGTGACCTCTTCGCAGCTTGTACCAAGGAGCTCTGCAACTGGATCGGATCGTAGATTACCGTCCGGCGAAAATGGAACGAGAAACAAACGCATGAGTTACAGTTGTGGACTGAGGCCTGTTAACAAACTGGATTTGCTACAGTTGAGAACCAATGAGAAGGCTGGAAGCAGGCAATTAGGGAGGAAAGCGTCCAAAACTGAAACAGCCAGGACATTTCAGGGAGTAATCAAGTGTGGAATGAACTTGGTCTTTGTTGGAGCGGAGGTTGGTCCATGGAGCAAAACCGGTGGACTCGGTGACGTTCTTGGAGGACTCCCACCAGCCATGGCGGTAACAACATGTTGTTTATGTTCTGGCCTTTTTTTGAAATAAATTACTAAAACCCAGCAAGTCAAAGAGCATTAAAATGGAGGTCTAAAATATTACTGCTCCTTTTCAGCCTTTTTGGGTTATTGTTTGCTTATCAGTCAAAAGCAGTAGTTGTGACAAACAGATTGGTACAGGTTCCAAGGCAAAAATTGCCATAAGTTGTAGCACTTAAAATGCAACAAACACCCCCACTAGGGGTGCAAAAGAGTAAAGCTCGAGTTTGAGCTCCCTCAACGAGCCGAGTCAGGGAAAATTATTTAATAAGCCTCCTTAAACGAGCCGAGCCTGTATAAACGAGTCGAACTTTTGCAAGCCAAGTCGAGCCGAGTTTTACCAAGCTCGTTTACTAAACGAGCCTAAAACTCGAGCTTGACTCGATTACTAAACGAGCCGATCAGAGCTGAGCCTTAACGAGCGGAGCCACAAGCTGCTCACGAACAACTTGGTCCGTTTGCTGCCCTAACCCCATCGTTTGATCATGAAATAGAACCACCTCCTCTAATCTCTAGTTTTATGCCATAGAAAACTTGCATTGATATTGTGGCATGCTGCTGCTTCAGGCCAATGGGCACAGAGTTATGACAGTCTCACCACGATATGACCAGTATAAAGATGCATGGGATACAGAGGTGCTAGTTGAGGTAAATTCCTGAACTCATCTGGAAAGTTTCGGGTAAATATTAAGTTCAATTTCTTGTTGCTTCCTAATGAGCATTCCTTTTCCATGAACAGATCAAAGTTGGGGATAGAATCGAAACTGTTCGCTTATTCCACTGCTACAAGCGAGGAGTTGACCGTGTTTTCGTAGACCATCCACTCTTCCTCGAGAAGGTACAATTTTGCGTCTGTCACTGTATTTTTGTGTCCGTGTTACTTTAGACTAGAAATTTATTGAAGGATTTAGCATGTATAGAGGCAAGTTCATTTGGGTGCACTAGAGCTTAGGTTTGATTATTCCTGTTTTACTGTTAAAAGGTGTGGGGAAAAACTCAAACCAAAATCTACGGTCCCAAGGCCGGAGTGGATTATAAAGAAAACCAGCTTCGCTTCAGCCTGTTATGCCAGGTGAGAATTTTTCCTTTCAATTAGCTTCAGGCTTAATTCTTCTGATCTTAAAGCTAACAAATTAGTTGATGCTTGCTTATATCCAATTTGGGCTGTTATGGCTGTCAGGCAGCTCTTGAAGCACCAAGGATCCTGAATCTTAACAACAGTAAATATTTCTCAGGACCATATGGTATGGTCTCTTATACATGAACCTAACAATTTCTTCACCTATTGGTCAAAATTGCTCTTTTTGATTGAAGCAAATACTTCCACTATACAGGAGAGGACGTTGCTTTCATTGCTAACGATTGGCACACCGCTCTTCTTCCGTGCTACCTAAAAACTATGTATAAATCCAGGGGAATGTACAAAAATGCCAAGGTACTTTCATTTGCATGGTACTCAACATGGATAATTCCAATGGGAACTTGTATGAATCCAACTTTAAAACTCATTGGGCTAATTTTCAACAATAATGTTTCCAGGTGGCTTTTTGCATTCATAACATTGCCTACCAAGGCAGGTTTACCTTTGGAGATTTTTCATTGTTAAACCTCCCAGATCAGTTCAAGGGATCGTTCGATTTCATTGACGGGTACGTATTTTTTCATGCTTACATAAATGCAAAACTTTGTACTATGTGTCTTATTAACTTTGTGCCAATCTCTCTTGTGATTTTGCAGATATAACAAGTCTGTGAAGGGAAGGAAGATTAACTGGATGAAGGCTGGAATACTTGAATCAGACAGGGTTGTGACAGTTAGCCCTTATTACGCTCAGGAACTTGTTTCGGGCGTAGAGAAAGGTGTGGAATTAGACAACATTCTTCGTGTGACTGGTATCACTGGTATTGTGAATGGCATGGATGCACAAGAGTGGAACCCATCCACTGACAAGTATATCAATGTGAAATACAATGCCACAACGGTAAGTTTGTGAGTTCAGATTCTTCGCCTAGACATTCCTGTCTCGATGATCTCTACACTTTCCTACCTAGATGATATGTACTGAAAATTTCAAATTTCAGGTGATGGATGCGAAACCCATTTTGAAAGAAGCCCTACAAGCAGAAGTTGGGCTCCCTGTTGATAGGAACATTCCTGTCATTGGCTTCATTGGAAGACTTGAAGAGCAGAAAGGTTCTGATATTCTTGTAGAAGCTGTTTCACAGTTTATTGGAGAGAATGTTCAGATAATTATTCTCGTAAGCATCATCCTAGACCCAAATCACTTGATTTAATGTTGCTACTTTTGTTGCTAAAATTTGAAATCTGTGTTGTGTGAATAATGGTTCTGGTGTATCCTAGGGGACTGGCAAAAAGTATATGGAGAAACAGATTGAGGAACTTGGAGACCTGTATCCTGATAAGGCCTGTGGAGTGGCGAAGTTCAATCGCCCTCTGGCCCATATGATCATTGCTGGGGTGGATTTTATGTTGATCCCGAGTAGATTTGAGCCATGCGGTCTTATTCAGCTCCAAGCAATGCCATATGGAACGGTACTGAGCTTTAATTCTTTACCATTCTCGACGTACTTGAACTTGCAATATCTTAATATGTCATTGAATATACATATTCTGTATATATGATCTAACTGGAGTTGGGCTAATTTTCTCAAAACCTAAAGTTTCATCAAATAAAGTGATGTCTTTTTGGTACAGGTTCCTATTGTTGCCTCAACTGGTGGACTATTTGACACCGTAGAAGAAGGTTTTACAGGATTCCAAATGGGTTCCTTCAATGTTGAGGTAATGATAATCTTCTTCCTAGATGAAATTTTTTATCGAGTTAATGGAGGTTGATGGAGCTAACTTTTTGCAAAACTTTGGCTCCAGTGTGAGACTGTCGATCCAGCTGATGTGAAAGCAATAGCAACGACCGTGAAGAGGGCACTCAAAACCTACGGCACCCCTGCTTCGGCGGAGATGATCCAGAACTGCATGGGTCAAGAAATCTCATGGAAGGTGTGTCATCTATAGAAATTGGCAAAAACTTCTGATTTTATCAAACATTTCTGGATTACACGGGTCCAGCTCGAAAACTCAGCTTACAACCAATTACTGATTCCTGTTTAATTAGACGGCTTTTAATATTCTGAAGCCCTTTAGTACAATGTAATGGATTTTTCCCCTGTTTTGTGAAACAGGAGCCTGCAAAGAAATGGGAGAAGTTGCTGTTGAGCCTGGAGGTAGCTGGCAACGAACCTGGGTTTGATGGGGAGGAGATAGCTCCTCTTGCTAAAGAGAACGTTGCCACTCCTTGAGCACCCCACTACTGCTCTTGTGGCCACCTACTAGTTAATTTTGACGGCTCTTATGAATAATATACTCCCCATCTTGTAATCTAAAATAGATGTATGCAAAAGGATCCCGATTGTAAATGATAGTTCTGGTGTTCGCTATTGTAATTACAATATCCAATCTTCTTGTTCTAATTACCAGAGGTATTTGTCACCATGCCAGACCAGATCTCCTAATTTCGCTGAGATGTTCGGCTTAGAATCTAGCCTAGCTAATCTTTTTCTATTTAACGAACTTAAGAAACATGGCCTGATGTTAGGACTCGGGCAGGAGCACCCAAAGCATGAAATCTAAATAAATCTAGAGCAAAAGAAACAAACCGACTAGGGGGGCAAAAGGGCTCCAAAATGCACAGAAGCAACCCAATGAGCTAGGTCATCGTCTTTCCCAGACTTTCACAGACTACTTGTGATTCTCCACACTGCTACTTTTGGTAGCCAGAAAAAGAACAGACTAAAACAAGAAACCCATATCGAGATTTTGTTATACCTCTCATTAAAAATCAAGGATGACAAAGAGCAGCAAGGTTGTGGGAAAAGGTTTATAACAGAAGAAACCCATAATTCTAAAATCAAACTTATATTTTTCAACATTAAGATAGGTTTGCCATGGAATTTGGAATCAATTCCCAACTAATGGAAAAGATGAGTTAACCCAACTACTAAGAAATAAAAGTGTAATTCTTCCAACCAATGTGAATGTTGTTTCCATGCAATTCATAATTCATCTCGTGTCTAATCAGTTCTCTAACTCATGAATTCAAAACACAAACAACCCAGCACTCGCCAGACCTAAACTAGTGAGATTGAGCAATATGCGAAGCAGGGAACAAAATAGAGAAACCATTGAAAAATAAAAAATCGCCATGCACAAGACACAGCGAAATCCAAACACAAAGCTAGTTCCAAACTGAATTTTTTTTTCTAGCAAATTGATCCACCACAATGTCAACAGGACAAGACAACAATTATACTCTCTAAAAACAAAACAAAATTTCAAAATGTAAGCACTTAGGAATAAAGTTTGACTCCCAATATTACTGAATAACAAAACAAAGCACCCTAATCGAACAAGGAGAATCCCATGTCATCGTCACTCTCTTCTTTCGGTTCCTCCTGCAAAAACATCAAAACACAAATCAACCAATGAATCACACAATTTCTAACTACCGAAACTGAGACCATAAATATCTAGCATAGTCATCTATACCTTCTTCTCCTCCACAGCAGCAGCGGCTGGTGCTGCAGCAGCAGCAGCGCCACCAGCAGCAGGAGCAGAAAAGGCAACAGCTCCACCACCTCCACCGGCTCCAACATTCAGAATGAGGTCTTCAATGTTCCTCTTCTCAACCAACTTTGCAAAGAGGCCAGGCCAGAATGATTCCACACTCACATTCGCTGCTTTAACAAGGGCAGCAATCTTATCCGCCTACCAACAATAATAAGGGTACATCACTGGCAGCTCCACATGCATAAACATAGGTGTTCACACAAACACCATCCCAAACAAAATAAGACTGGAAAAATTGCACGGTATTTGTGGTTTAATGTATGCATTCACCACCCTAAGAAATAAACAAGTTGATTTCTGTAACTAAAACCTAAAATCTCTCAGGACCAATTCATATTTGAACCCACTTCATTAGTCCAAACACAACTTTACTCCAACTCATTATGCAACTTTCTTTACAGTCCTTCCCAACACACTATCATTTAGAAAATCAATCCATTTCTCCCTCATTGTGTAGTCAATTGCATCCAATCTATACCACTTGAATGTCCATTACTGCTACTAATACTGATATAACAAGCAACAAACTTTCCAGTTATCTATGGCATCAAATAGGAGAACAATAGAATGGTTGCTTGGCTACATATACTTCAAAGACATGTATTCATTCGTATTTGTAGTAAGATAATCATTAATCATGGAACCATACAAAGTCTCAAAATCGCGTCGAGCATTATTACAAAAATTAGTTATTTAGCGTTGGTTGTCGATAAATTGATACAAACATAGTCGAGTTCATCTTTGTTTATGACATTCGATGAAACAGATAAAACTCGAGTGTTATACTGATTACCCTGACGAAAATTCCTGGAGCCGCAACGGAGATACATACAAGTGTATGAACATATATAAGCAACTTAATCGGATAAATCAAATCCACCAATTTACGCAGAAATTGAAACGCAACCGTAAATAGAGACGAAGAAAAGACAGGAGGGAGAGGAAATTACAGTGACAGGGATCCCGTCGTCATGAAGGATCAAAGCAGCGTAGGTGCAGGCAAGCTCGCTGACCGACATCGTTACAGGAGGTTTGTGAAATACCTACGGAAACTGAAAGATCAATTACTAGGTCGATTTATGCTACTGAGATCCGAAAATTCGGAGAGAGAGAGAGAGAGTACCAGTGAAGAGATACGATTGCCTGTAAGTTCTTGGCTGCAGCTGCGGCGGGGTGTTAGATATGCAAGCGTATATATTGAATGGTCGATGAGTTAGGGCACAAGACGTAATGGGCTCCGGGTGTGTTGTGGGCCGGTATATTATGTGGTTTTGGGTTAGTGTTGTGAACCCAACATTAGCCTGGCCCAGTATCGCGGACTCAAATTTTGGAAAACTTGTTTTGCTCTTCATAATTTTCAATTTGATTATGATATTTTTATCATATTTTTATCTCTAGGTCTAGAAAAGAGACATCTAGTTACCATTAAGGTAAATCACTTTTTTTTAATTACCATTAAGACAAGTCACTTTTTCTGGGGGGTTTAGATTTAAGGTGCACTTTCATAATATAAGGATTTAGTGGTTTATGCACTTTCATAGAGTACCCTAGGATTTTAGACACTTTCATAGGGTACCTTAGTGTTTAGGTTTAGGCACTTTCAGAGGGTACCCTAAGGTTTAGGTTTATGGTGCACTTTCATATTATAGGATTTTAGTGGTTTTAGCACTTCCATAGGATATCCTAGGATTTAGGTATTTTTATAGGATATCCTACTATTTTAGGCACTTTTGTACGGTTTGGGAAGTTGAGGAGAGAGAGAAATTGTGTCCATGTGGGGTGGGTAGAGAGAGAGCGAGAGACGAAAGCTACAGTACGGGTTGTACCTACACGTGCACTGTGATTTGTGGCTTGTACCTGGATGTCAATTGTAAGGGTGGATTGTACTGGCCTCTAAATCACCCTTTTTATTGTTAACACTAATCTACACCTTTTGGGCTCATTGTAGCATTTGCCTTGCAAAAGTAGGAAACTCCACACACTTGTAAGCGAGCGCTGCTCTTTAACTCTACAAAGAGTCCTTAATTGTGTGTCCTGAACCCAAATAATGAATTTAGTGTCGTCAAACAGTTAATAAAACTTGAATTGAAGCATTGAAAAACAAAATTTAAGTATTCAGCTAGCGAACACACCAATGGGCAGTTTTTACATCTTTACCATCCAAAGTGCATAATTGGATTACTATTTGGGGTTGAAATTTAATTATCAGTGTCTGGTGGAACTGTATGAAATATTGACCCTGGTAAATTCAATTTGAGTTGTGATCCAAATACATAAATCGAGTTAAGGATACCGGAAATTATTTTTGAATACGACGACTGCTTCTAAAAGTCCCATATACAAGGATGAGTGGATGACAATTCAACCATTCCCGCTCTGAACCCGCCCTACCCTGCCCCGCCCTGATAGGATAGGGTTTTTTACTATTTTTTTGGGTAACGGGTAGGGGGCAGGGGGTGATTTTTAAATACCCGCCAGGGTTAGGGTAGGGGTAGGGGTATGGTCACCCCGCCCGAATATTATCCGCCCCGACATACATATATATGTATAACTATATTTATATACTCTTATACGTATATATCAAATTATATTTTCTCACTTATATGCATTAAATTTTATTTTTATTCTTATAATTTTAGTTTTACAACTAAAATACAACATTAGATAGTAGATTTTGGTTAGTTGTAAAAGTTATTTTGTGAACTTTTATCATTTGTGCTCACTAATTGAAGTTTAAAATATACTTTACTAATATGTGAAAAAAGTAGGCGCGGGGCGGGTAAACTCGATACTCGATAGGGGCGGGGGCGGGGTACCCATAAATTACCCGGCCGGGTTAGGGACGGGTTAGGAGTGGGTTAGGAAATTTTAGGGTCGAGGTTGGAATCATCAAAACCCGCCACAACCCGCCCCGTTGCCATCTCTACCCATATATATGTAGGTCTCACGGTTCTCAACTCCATGTTCGAGGGCATTACAAATATTGAAATTTTCTATTGGATGCAAATGCTGAGGAGGAGACTCGAACTAGAACTAGGGTCTAGGGCGCTGTCTCTCTCTCTCTCTCTCTCTCTCATCCCATCCGCTTTGTAGAAACCCCAGTGAGGTTCGATCTCGCGATCTCACAGAAGACATGATTTTCCCTCCGATTTCCTTCGCGCCTTGCCCATAATTAACGGCTCAATTTCGAACCACGAACACACAAACTGCCCGCCACACGCCTCCCTTCGACGACTATACTTAGCGTAAAAGATTTCCAACAATGGCGTCGCGTTTCCAGGCCGCCGCGCTCGTGGCCTCGCCATCGTATCCCAACGCCGTCGCCTGGTCCGACGAGAACTTGGTTGCTGTAGCTTCTGGCCATATCGTTACAATTCTGGTACTGAAACACCGACTAGTGTTTTCAGTTAATACACTCGCAATAATTTTGCACAGTTTTTGTTTTTTGTTTTTTTTCCTGCTTTCGCATCAGTGTTTGGTATTTCCTGCTTGTAGAATCCGGCTACGCCTTTTGGACCTCGAGGCCTGATTACCATCTCCCCAAGCAAACCTTTTCCGATTGGCGTCGTAGAAAGGAAAGGTAAATTGAATATTGAATGTATTCTATGTTGCTCTTCTATCAAAGATCAGGATTTTTCTTCGTGGGCCAATTCAGGGATAACGAATTTCACTCAGCAAAGTACTTTTTGTACTCATTCTATTTCACTTGACAACACCACATTGTTGATCGACTATCCATGGTAATTTACCTGAATTTCTCACCGAAAGTTCATAAATAACCGATACACCATGGCGCAATGAGAAAAAATAGCAATGCTACGAACACAACTCTGGATGCAACTATATCCACAACCGTTGATGCACGGGTCCCGCATACATTGAATGGCTGCAAACACAGCTGTGTTCTAAAGTTGTGTTCATAGACTTTTTTTTTGAGAAAAAGTAGTAGAATGCCCTTCTTTTTCTTTTCCATCTAAGCTCCTTAGAGGGAAGGGAAAGGTGTAGCTCAATTTGCTATGCTGGCTGCCACCAAACATTAAGATTATATATCCTCACACCATGATAGGTTAAGTTTTCAAGTAAAGAGAAAGCTCTTTTATAGTTCGGGAATAAGCGATTTCTTATTATGGGAAACACTATGAAAACAATATTGTTCACATCCTAGTTCAGTCTAAGGACTGGGTGATAGTTTATCTGTAGATTATTTGGATCATTTTTTAAGTTTACATGGCATAAACGCTTTTTTGTGGCTATTCTATGTGTCTTTCTCGACAGCTATCTTCATTAGTTCGTTTGGATTCTATACAACAAAAAAGTTAAACATTACAATTTAAGCAGCTTCTGGTGTATTTGTCAACATATCCCCGCTTGTAAAAAGGAGAACAAGTGTTTTATCTTCTTATAAAGTACAATTGTTTTATAGTATGCTAGTCAGCTGAACAACTCAGACAAGACTATTTCCCATTTTGTCGTTTTTTTCATTTTAGCATCTCCTTGCAAATCTGTTTTTTGTATGTCTTAATTTGTTTTTTGTGTGTGTTGGTATGTTTGCAGATCTGCTGTCTGGCTGCTTGTTGCCCACGTGTTTATCACGAGACCCCCGCCCATGTGTTCGTTCAATTTCCTGGTCCCCTGTTGGATTTGCTCCGAACTCAGGGTACGAGCTTCATTTCTCTTACTGACTACGAAGGGCATGTTTGTACATCCACGGATCCACCTGCTTCTGTAATGTACTCTATGCGGTCTTGATGTCGCTGAATTTATGTGGTTTTAAGTTTGCGTGTTATTTGACTCTATGAAGGTGCCTCCTAGCTGTTTGCACCACAGAAGGTCGCGTGAAGCTTTACCGCATGCCCTATTGTGAGTTTTCTTCAGAGTGGGTAGAGGTATGCCGTATGCACCAAGCTGCACTCATCAAGCAAACATCGAAGTGGTTTGATTAAGTGCTTGATCAAGTCAAACCCTTTTTCTCTTGGACTGCAATGCTTTAAACCACGACCATCCTATTCAGTTTTTTTGTTCGTTTTTTTCTGAGGCAATCTCAATATGCAATAGCATTCTGTTTATATTTGTTAAACTACCAGGCAAGCTAACTTATTCGCCCTTAAATATTACATTTCAGAAGAACTAGGAAAACATTTCAGAGCTGAGGTTCCTAGGATGTTGTATATTGACTCTTTTCTTATTTGATTGGCTTTGTATATTGACTATTGACTACAATAAAATGGTCTTATATTCGGTTTTTGAATAGGTTTTTGATATATCGGAAATGCTGTATAGTTATTTTGCAAGTATCAACTTCGCTGAGTCAGATATTCCCAATTCAGAAGTTTCTAAGGTAAGTTATTTCATCTGTTAATTGATTCGTGATTTGTGTTGGTTTTCTACTTCATAATTGCATGCCTGTTGCTTCATTTTTTGATAACATTTCACACATAAGAGCCATAACTTTTCTTGTGATACTTTTTGGGTCTTCCTGTACTAGGAGCAAGCAAATCAACTCAGCTTGGAGGTTGTATGTCCTGGCAATCGGCCAACTTCTTATTCAAGGAAGGAAAGCAAGCGAAAAAGGCAGAATGAATTAACTATAATGTACATCTTCTTACTGTCGTTGTTGATCTGTACATTCAAAGTTAATCTTGTAATTTGTCAGCTATAGAAATCATATAGTTATGTAGTTCTCAGTTTTGGCTCTCCTTTTTCTTGAAATATTGAGGCAAAGACACATAAATATGCGCGCTGGCTGTATGGATTCCAGAGTTTTGTTAGATTTCAGTTTATGACCTGTTCTTTTCCATGAGGTTCTGGCTCTTGACCTCGTCATTTTTCTTGCTAACAAGCTGCAGCGAGGACTCCAGAAATTCGAGAGACCAATATTTGTCTTCTAATGATGCTTATCCTAGATCTATCCCACATGCTGGAAAGTCGATCACAGCCTTGAAGAAAGTAGCACTCTTCCCACACTCACTTTTGCAAGAGGGTTCATCAGTAGAGGTTCTTTTACTATCATAGACTACAACATCTTAGCATAACTGCTCTCAACTGCTTTTCATTGGTTTCCCAGGTTTGGATTTGTAGGTTCTTAAGTTGGATGGGCAACAACGTATTTGGATAGCAGGCCTTCTAGAACGCTTGAATGGTGCAAAGGCTCTTGTTGTGTTCCCAGAAACAGATGGAAATGGTAGCTTACATATATCACTTGTTCTCTTTTCTTTCAACTTTTAATATTCTGTCTTATGACTGAGTTGCTTTCCTATTGACTTGTAGTGAAACATGGTGAATGGGTTGCAGTTGCTCCACCATATGATAACACTGATGATTCAGGACTCCGTAATGATTATGTGGCTGGTCAGGAGACCTGTATTCCTAGAATTCGACCTTCAATGAATGTGGGTCATCTACCACAGGAGATATCATTATGTGACTGTAACAGAGTTGAGGAAATTCTCAAAACTGGAGAGGTGGTGGAAGCATTGACAAATGATAGGTACTTTTAAATCCTCATGGTGGTTGCTCTTGCTCAATTTAATCTTTTACAGATAAGATTTGGATTCATTGATTCACTGAAGCATCATGGAACAGAAGTTTGCATGCAGAAAAGGCAGCTAGATATTTAATAATGTGTTGCATGTTGTATTGCTGTCAACTCATGTGCATGACAACGTTAATAGAAACCAGGGCCGGCCCAAGGGTTTGGAGTGCCCAAGGCCTAACAAAAAAAATTGTGCCCTTACGAGTTAAGAGCAGGGCCGGCCCAGGCACAAGAGGCTTGGGCCTAGGGCATCCATAATATCTCCAAAAATAGGGGCCCTCTCATTCTTTTTAATAGTAGGCTTGGGTAGGTGTCTTTTATGACCCAATAGGATAAATAAAGTGGCCCAATCTGATTTTTTAGACCCAAACAATTATAAAGAGAATTGGGCCCAAACTAAAATACCCCCCTGTTCGGGAAAAAAAAAGAAGAAGAGAAAGTTGACTATCGTATGTTTGCCTCGTGATCAGATAATGCAGGTCCATATGCAAGTGGGCCCTTTTGACAAACTTATGACCAAGCTTTCCCCCTCATACTACAAAATAATTACAACGACCTCCCTCATGTTCCTGAATATATATAAAAACTTCCCTTGTTGTTTTTTAAATTCTAATAATATTTCTTACGGTTTAGATTCTTAACCAAAATCAACTAATCTGTTTTTGTGTCTGACTGACGAATATTCCCTTTTAAAATAAATCCCGATCATGTTGAAACACGCCATGCATCACTACTAATACCTTTTTCTTTTTCAACTAGAATACCTACCCAACTAAAATTTCATTCCTCATTCCCTATGTAGAGTGGTGCTTCATGCCCAATCATTCATTATTAGCAGCGGACTAATATACCATCCATGTTATCGATTGAAAATGACTTGGTAGAAGAGGTGGATTATACAAATGTAATTGATGCTTTCGCTTCTAGAAATGCAACACGACTAATATTCAAGTTATACACATGCGTTCTTGAGATAATATGTATTTGGAGACTTCGTATTTTGACTTTTGTGTTATTATATAATGAATTAGTACAACTTTATATTGTTTTGGCTTTCTCGTATTGTGATTGTTGCTGGAAAATTTATTCAAGTGTTGTACTCTTAACTCCTAAAGGCCCAATTCTCTTTATAATTGTTTGGGTCAAAAAAATCAGATCGGGCCACTTTATTTATCCTATTGGGTCATAAAAGACACCTACCCAAGCCTACTATTAAAAAGAATGAGAGTGCCCCTATTTTTGGAGATTTTTTGGGGCCCAGGCCTCTTGGGCCTGGGTCGGCCCTGATAGAAACCAGGCTCTTATGTGCTCAGAATCACTGATGTGAAACCTCTTCACCTATGTGATTGCCTTCTGCTGATGCAGAATAGTGTTACAGATAGCCAACACGCGACAATGAACTCCTAGGATCCGCCGTAGGGATTAGATAGGTGGGGTTGGGTACTTGGGTTGCATTCATTAATTACCTATGAGAAAGTGGACATGGAAAGAGAGAATTTTGATTGTTGATGACCATCAGGGAGCAATGGGAATAGTAAGAACCGCCTCTCTCGTTGTAAATTGTAGACAGTTGTAAGCAGTTGATAGAAATTTTCACATCAGAAAAACAACACATAACTTTGAAAAGAGGGGACACCAAGCTGGTGTTTTCCTTGTACATATTAGTATAGATGTTTGGAGGCTATGTGATATAGTTTAGTAGTTTTTGATCTACTTCATCCTCATGAGAATTACAGTTGTTATTGGGAACAGGCTTCCAATTCAACTATTATGTGGGTAATATGTTTGATTTATGGCACTTGATACTTTTCTTCTGTGTAAGTGTGGTTTGTGCCACTTACATGGCTGTGATATGACTGTACAGATGGGTTGAAGGCACATTTATGGGTTTCAGTGGAAGAGGTCTTCTGGTGAAACTGCATGGTGCGTTCTTGCTTTTGTGGTATTTCAGATTTGTAGTTTAATATGTGATATGACCCTTGATTAGGGATCAAAGAATGTCCTCCTGATGTAGTTTCACAGAAACTCATGTTTGATGCTTTAAGAATTGACGTGTCCACATCAACAACTGTATCTGCGCATGTTGTGTGCCTGTATTTAGGAAAATGGTTCTTCAAGACATTTTGTTCCGCTATTGAGTGAAAGCAGCTCAGAAAAATATAGTTTCTGTCCACATAATGTGATATGGTTCCAGGGGATAAAGGTAGGCCGATGGAGACTTTGGCTGCATTATATGGCATCTTATACACTTCCCCATTGGTAGCCATCACGATGGACGCTTCTCGTATATGGAATCCATGTCCTAGCATCTTGACACCTCTGTCGAGGGATGCATCTTGTTTTTCTCGATTGTAGAATAGTCATTAAGCATGTTGCTTCTTTAGGGTGATCATTTAATTCAACAAATTATTCTCATTTTCATTGAGATGTGAATCCAAGATGGAATATTCATAAAACATTAGCATATGCTATTGCAGGCATTTCTGAATGTGTCTCAGCCATGGATGGACCCAACCATGTGGCCCAAGTGGTTCTTAGTTTTTAAAAATGGTTTTTCCATTCCGCATATGTTAGCATCTTCAAATTCCACTTTCTTCTCTGTTCTGATCTGGTAATTAGAGAAGATGATGAAACTTTAAGGATTATATGATGCACTCATCTTTCATGCTATAATTGCCAGCAGATTCATGATTTGCTTCATATGTTTCACGTCTTACTTTGAATGACAGGGGATGTTGAATCTGTCACACTAGAGGCTCGTTTTGTCAGATTGGCACCATTATGGATTGATGACCAAAGTTCATGGGAAGTTACTCTAGTTAATATTGAAATGAAGGACCGAGACTTGTGCAAGGTACAGCTCTCTTATGAAGATAGTTTGAGCTTTTCCTTCCTCTAGTAGTGATTCAGTGAACCAGGTTCATTTTCTCTTCTGATTTTTGTTACCTTCTTCAGGTTGTTGAGAGCAATTCTGGCAGTATGAAAGCAAATAACATGAACCAAATTGTTTGTGTGCCAAATTCTAGAGCAAAACCTTTGAAGAAAGTACCGGAAAGACCCATTCTACCACAAGTAACTGTTAATCAGTATGCCTTTCGCAGTGCACTTCTATCTTCACTTGTTGTTGCTTGGTCGCCGGTTGTGCAGTTGGCTTGTGAAACAGTGCCAGTTTCTGGAAAGTACACGTCCAACCGCTGTTCTATACTTGCTGTTGGAGGGAAGTCTGGAAAGATTTCGTTTTGGAGAGTCCTTGAACCGACATGCTTCTCTGTTATGAGCACCAGAGATTCAACTTCTGTATCTCTTGTTGGAGTTCTTGAGGTACATGGTGCTTGGATCACTGCTATTTGTTGGGCCTCATCCACTTCTGATGCAGCAGATCCTCAGCTCTTATTGGCTACCGGTTGTTCTGATGGGAGGTGGGTTAGGTCTTTAGATGCATAATTGTCTGTAAGTTTTATATTATTCTCTTCTATTCAAGAATAGTTTCTTCTTTTGTTTCCTTTCCAGTGTGAAGATCTGGAGTGGGTATGGTGAGGCGTTGCTGAAGTCTTCAGAAGTTAATCATGCTCCATTTTCCCTGTTAAAGGAGGTCAACATTTTGATGAATTAGTAAATCTCATTCGTTCTGTTTATCTTGTGTTCAACAGAATTAATTGTTTTCATCTTTCCATCTTCACCAAAATAGGTTATAACTGTTGATTTGGTCCCAGTCTCCATTGTTTCACTTATTGTGCCCATTCGTTCTGCAAACAAAATGCATTTAGCTGTTGGCAAAGGATCTGGGTCTTTTGATGTGTTGATTTGCGACATATCTTCAACTACCAGCAAATTTCATAAACTTGGCTCATATGGTTCACATGACCATGTTGTAAGTTTCTCCGTGTTGCTCAGTCTTTTTTTTATTGATGATGATGATTTATTTGATCAAGGTTTTAATAGGTTACAGGGTTAGTGTGGGCATTTGATGGATGTTGTTTGTACAGCTGTAGCCAGGTAAATTTTTTTTTTTGTGGAAGTTTAGGTGTTTGTTTGTTGAAAATATAAAAGTATCGATGACTATATCTCCACTCATTTACTTGGAAATTTCTGCAATTAGTTAATGCAACTAGTTTTGACATGGTCAAGATGTACCATGCTATCAGTTCTGAGAAAATACATTATCATATTCTGACGGAAAAAATCTTCATTTGGTAGATTTTGTTAGACATTGTAGCCATAAATAATTGGTCTCTAAATGCTACTTTCTCCTGAGTTTCATGAATGAGTTGTTAAATCTTTTTTAAAATTGAGTAAGATTCCTCCCTCTCTTTTTTTCTGCCTTCGGGTTCTTCTTATTCTTCTCTTCTATTTTGGTTTCTTTTCTTTTAAGTTGCGATAAAAACTCAATCAGGTTTTCGTGATGTTTCTGTTTATACAACACGCGTATTGCATAGTTCAGAGAGTAGATAGTTTGAGATATCTATAACTAGCTACCATAATTTTCTTTTATTAGATCTCTCCATTCATATAAGGTTTACAAGTTACACCCAGTCTCTGGGTTTCAGGGTGCACGATAAGGCCATAAAGCTGATTATATTTACTAGCTTAAGGCATATATATATATATTTTTTTTTAATTTATATGTTACTCTGTTTCAATGAATACAGGACAATTCTATTCACTGCTGGATCTTACGTGACATCCGCCTCTGTGAAGTACCCTTTCCTTCAAATATTCCTTTCGTAAAGAGCTCCAGTGATGTATGATGCCACCCCTTTTTTGTTCATTATCTAAATATTCTTATTCTACTTCAATGACATGAAGGTTCTTTGCAGGTTCCAAATGTATTTGATTCATGCTTTGGTTTAGCAACATCCCCTGGAAATCTGGTGATTGCCGTGGTATGATGTTTCCTACCTGAAGCTCTGTAATCTTGCAAAATATGCTTACTCTTATTTTTCGTTGAAACTACTGTAAATAGGAAAGCAGTTATCCATGGCCTTTTTAGACGAGTTGTTGTCTTAAGTCTCAACAATTAGGTCAAACCGATGCTGTTGGCTTAGTATTGCAGCAATGTTACGAGATTCAAGTCTTGTTGGATTATTGCATTTCTTCTGTAAACTATTCAATCATTAATTAGTCTCCGATATCGGAGTTGATCACTGAACTTAGTTTAACCTCAAACCCATCCTTTTGCTGAATGTTGCCCCTGGTGAACATACATCAATTCATTTTCTGCCAAATGCCTTGCCTCTAGGGAACATAACTTAGTTTACTTTCTCACGTCTTCTCAGTGACTGTGTCACCTATAGGTCGACACGCATTTGTTTTCAGTTCTTTGTTGTGTTATCAACCATCCATCAAGATTGGGGTTTGTATATTCAGTAACCTTCACGCTTAGTGTCTCTTCCTTTCAAGCACTGTCTTGCTTGATTGATGTATGAAGGTTGCTGAATGGAAGTTAAGACAGTTGACTCTGATTGTTGCAAGACATTAAACCAAAACTAACTCGTGGCTAATCTTTGCAGGCCCGTAGTTTTGATGCTGATCTATTGAATCCAATGTACCAGGCAAGGTTTGATTTTCTTTTTGTTCATTTCATGTCCTTTTGCATTAGGATTGCATTTCAGTATATGTCCACGGTGCACTTGTGAGTGCTTGTAAAGCATGTATGGGTGCATTTCTGTGCAGGACATGCATAGACATATTTATCATTAAAATAAGGGAATATTCTAGCCAAATTTTGCATCTATGCCCGTTTTTCAAATTCCTAAAGGGTCCTAAAATGTAAATAGATACTGATTTACGGGTTCTCTTCCAACATTTGTTTTTCAATAGATGCCTACATTGACAAAGATAGTTACATAACCATAAAAACCCACTCTCTTTTCTGTCTGCTCCTCTTCTTATCTCTCCCGACTAGCTGTTCTTAATTTCTAGCCTCTTATCATCTCATCCTCTTCTTCCACGACCTCCCCTGTATTTTTTTCTTTCATTTGAGCAAGCAATTTTTACGAAGTTCCGTGTGCATAGAAAAAGAAATGGATGGCCAAAACTATGCTATATTTTGTCACACTTTCTTCTATTCGTAGCTTTAATTCAAGTTTGTTTATGCGTAAAGGTCATCAGGTTCATGAATCATTATCACTCGTCATGTGTCTAAAACTGCTGGCACAACTATATAGGATCAAGTGTGCTAAAAAAACACATTGTAATAATGATCAGACCTATTGGAATAATGAAATAGCAAGTAGTATGAGATAAATACAATGAAAATGCAACAGAGAGAAGATATTTAAGAACTATCTAAAAGAAGGATTGTTTGTGATGGGAAAAACCTCACAACTTCCATTTGATGGTATCTGTTTTCTCTGATCGTCTTAACTCCGTGTTTTATCCTTCATAAATTAACGTATATTGGAAAAACACTCAGGTCTCAGAAGGCTGCTGTTGAGTTCTTCTGGATAGGTGGGCAACAATGGGATGTTTTAGCTTACAGAGACCCTGAGTTTGATGTTGAAGCAATTTCTGGTTTCCCGGAGAAGGAATTAATCCATTGGAAGCACAGTATTTTGTTCTCTTTAAAACAATATGAAAATGTGGAGAAGCCTCTGGTTGTTTGGGATATCATTACAGCTTTATTGGCGTTCAAGCAATCAGCACCTCAGTACGTTGAGCACATACTGGCCAAATGGCTGATGTCACGTGTGGGAACCCAGTTGGGTCTTCCTATTGGAAAAACCTTGTCACAGGTTTCCAGATTACTCTCAAACCTCAGTTCCCGCCAGTTGCACCTGTTCAACATCATAAGTCGGCGTTTAGTCTTGGCAGAGCTGAAGGCAGATATTATTAATTCTGGTCAGACGAATTTTGGACTAATAGGTGCTGAAGAAGACCTTGCTTTGTGGATGGAGCTGCTTCATAGCAGTGAAAGAGAACTCCGAGAAAGGCTTGTGGCTTTTAGTTTTTTGGCCATTTCAAGCTCTATGTCCGCTTCATCCTCAAATGGAGACTGGCATCCTGTGGGATTGGCACAAATGGAGCAATGGGTTGCATGTAATGTTGATCGTGTACAGGATCATCTGAAACTCCTTGTGGCGGATTTCAGAAAGCTTAATAATAGGTACTCCCCAGCATCTATGCATTTACTTGCTTGTCTATTATTTGCACTCCTGAAATACTTTTCTCAAGCATGTCAAAGAGCCATGCAAATAAAACTTGCTCCAACCTACACAACAAATCAAAAGCACCAAAATTTCCTAGTGAATTCCTCTCTTCAATTTGTCTACTCTATCCTACTGTCCAAAAGGTGGCTCCCTTCTTTTTTTTTTGGCCGTTACTGGCAGTCGTTGATCCATTCAAGTTTTTGATATGATAGAAAAGCTAGAAAAATATCTGAAAATAAACATTGAATAATGGGTTGGTGTCGCAAAAAAAAAAAAAACTGAGTAAACGTTTTGTGAAAGAAGTTGATGAGTGGATTGGAGTTGCTCTTAGCATCCACTCTAAATGTCAACAGTTTGGTCCAATCTCTGTGCAGATATGAAGCAGAAGAGCAATGCAGCTATTGTTCAGGATCTGTTCCATTTGAATCTACAGAAGTTGCTTTCTGCCGGGCTGCGAGTAGTAGTGACGGAGTTGGTCAGAGCCATAAACTGTTCCGGTGTGCGGCTTCCATGAAGGTCTGCCCTATTACTCCTTCATGGTTTTGCATTTGTTGTCAGAGATGGGTTTCAAAACTGCCACCTCAGGCTCTATTTACAATGGCCTCTTATCCTTTTGACTTCAATTTCTCTACTGAATCTTCAAGGCCTGAAGTACTTTCAAAACCCTTGTGTCCCTTTTGTGGGATACTGCTTCAGAGATTACAGCCAGAATTTCTGCTTTCAACATCACCAGTGTAAATCAAAGATTTTGTGTAGTTATTGTATCATAACTAATAATTATCCCATCAAAACGCGAAGCCGCCAGTGTAAGTCAAATATTTGTATGATTATGTTTTATAATATGAGATAACCGATCGGTCAGCGCACATTGTTGAGCTTAGTTTTGGATAAATCGTAAAGCATCAAATGGAACTCCGTGAGTGATAAAAAAACTCTAACCTCCATTATAAAGGAACCACGGGCGAATAGCAGGTGTTAGTTTTCTTTTGTTATATATATTCAGCATATATTGTTGGAAATTTTACCACAATTTCAGATTAATAAAATTGGGCCATTTAGAGTGTCTCGAGGCAAGCGAAAGGACCCTCCGGATTCATCGAATCTGGACAATACGATATTAATTGTTTGTGGTTGATTATTACCCATGTGTTTAGAGCATCTCCAGCCCTAACTCTTTTTTCCCCTCAAATTTGAGTGAAAATCTGAGTAAAAGTTCCATTTGATGTCACCTCCTCCAGTCCTTGACCCAAATTTCTAACCCTAACCACCGTCTTCCACTGCCTGTCGCCGCCGCAACTCAGATCGAGATCACCACCACTTGACGACGAGCACCACCACTTGACGACGACCACCACATCTCCTCCAGATCTGGACGAAGACGAACACCACTCTGAACGAAGATGAAGACGAACACGACGGTGGCGACGACGACAGTGGTGGAAGGTGGTCCGACGACGACGGCGAAGACGAGGACGGTAGTGGAAGGTGGTCTGATGACGACGAAGACGAGGACGGTGGTGGAAGGTGGTCCGACGGTGGTGGAAATTTGGTTCAAACCCTTTTTTCTCCCCAAATTAATTTGGGACAAATTTGAGTAAAGTTTGATTTGGTATGAGTTTGGTTCAAAGACTGAAGGGAGATTTTAGGGGTTTTGACTCAGATTTTGGGTTTGGTTCTGAGTTTGGTTGTGGGTTGGAGGTGCTCTTAATTCCCCATATTAATTTCTCCCTATTGAATTCCAACAGAAAGGCTCCTCCTTCAGCCATAAAAAAAGGGGGCCTTTGCTTCTGTTTCAGACACTGAAAATTCCAGCTCCTCTTGTTCTTCCAATCATTCTTCTTTTCCAGAGACAGAATACTAACACAGTTGGTTTGGGAACCAGGGACTCTGTTGTTCTCATAGGATGGCAGGGCGTGCCAATCCCCAAAACAATCCTCAAAACTATGTTTTGGAAGTTTTAAGGGGTTTCTAACTGTGTTGCTAAGTCCCGTTTGACACTCATTTGATTTATTGATTTTTTGGGCTCGGAAAAATAATTCAAATTGCTCATTATTAGCAAAATGGTTTTCTATGGGTTCATGTAAAAAATTAGCTCAATCCAATGTCGGAAAGAGATTTTTCAGAATTCATAGCGCGCCCTACAAATTCTGAAAAAGCCCTTTCCGACATCGGATTGAGCTAATCTTTTGCATGAACTCATAAGAAAATATTTGATGATTAATGAGCGGTTTGAAGCATCTTCATGGAATCTAAAGTGTGCCCAAAAAAATCAATAAATCAAATGAGTGCCAACAAAAATGACGTAGTTTTGGGGGTTGGCAGGCTCTACCATCCCATGGAGACAGCAGAGTCCCTCATTCTTTTGGTTCGATGGGCAATCTATGCGGTGCTTTTACGACTGAGTTTGACCGAGCTACCTTGGGAGACTTGCAGCGACAAAACCTTCAGCACCTCCGGTGAGGCAGCGAATTCATCTTGAGAGCATTGTGTGATACACAAGCCTCAGTTTGCGTTTCTTTCCGATTACATTTTTTTTTTTTTGTCACCGTTTATCGTATCTCTTCCCAAATCCGATAATAAAATTGTGTGCTGTATTTTTCCATTACTGTTTGCCTACATATATCTCTTCTCTTACATTGTGGTAGTGATACATGTTGCTCAGTACATTACGATGATCTATTTCTAGCCAAGAATGTTGAAGAAAGGTAGGTCACAGGGGTATGAGCTTCTGTGACTTGCATAATGTTGAACAATTGAGCTAACAATGAAAATTTGTCTGATTTTCCATTTAGTCGTTCATTTCCTTCGATGTTGTTGGATATACTTGCTTGTGAGTTTTATGGTCTAGTTTGACCATGAAAATGATTCGAAAGAAACTAGAAGCAGAAAGAACGGAGAGGAATTGGTGTGGCAATCAAGAATAGCTTAGTAAAGTCTTCTATGTCTGTTTGAAAGGAGAAGAATTTGGGTGCCGTGGCACTATGTCACTTCTACCCGCTCGGCACCCAAATTCTTCTCGTTTGGAAGGGAGAATAGATATTAGTTAGTGCTAGTTGAATGGCGCGGACGGGTTTTTAGGGCATTCCAGAAGCAACTTTTGAGAAATGATTGTCATGATCCGTAACGGTCATTTTATAGGGTTTGTTAAGAACTTTATTTTTGTAAAAATTCAATTTGGTACGATATTGAAGCCACCTGATCGGACAACATTTGTTTTCCAAAAATGAACGATTAGAACAAAAGAGAGAATGAACTGTGAGACAAATATCACTTGATCATGTTTTTTTATGAACGACCCAAATTCTACTCGTTTGGAAGGGAGAATAGCTATTAGCTAGTGCTAGTTGAATGGCGCGGACGGTTCTTTAGGGCACTCCAAAAGAAACTTTTGAGAAATGATTGTCGTGATCCATAACGGTCATTTTACAGGGTTTGTTAAGAACTTTATTTTTGTAAAAATTCAATTTGGTAGGATATTGAAGCCACCTGATCGAACAACATCTGTTTTCCGAAAATAAACAATAAAAAACGAACAAGAGAATGAACTGTAAGACAAATATCACTTGATCGTGTTTTTATAAACGTCTGATTAAACTTGATGTTTCTTGCGATTATAGTGCCCAACAAACTCTATAAAATGATCTGTTAGGATCGTGATAATTATATATCGAAAAGCTGTGCCCCAGAACACTACAACCATACAGGGCTTTTGCCGCGGTGCAGGAACCCCATGTCCCAAATTCAATGGTCAAAATAAATCCACTCCACCCCCTACGCAGTAGTACTATGACCAAAGCCCATTTTTAAAACCGACTTTGTATACATCTGGATGCTCTGTGCATTGTACATTTCTTGGTCAATAAATGTAGGATCACAAAACCAACCACAACTCCCGCACATACACATAGGCCCAAACTATAAGTATATGTGGGGTCCACATCACAAAAAATACAACAAAAATAGAACCCATCTAAGAGGAATGGGCGGGGGTGATTGGATATAGACATAACATTTGGCAATATATGCACAAAATGACTGCTCTCAGAATACCACTAAAACAGTGCCCCCAAACCTCTAAGAACCAAGGAGCTAGGGAACGTTTTGCTGCAGAAACATACCCTCAAATCAAAGCTGAAAGTCATCAGAGAGCAAGCCTAGAGACAAATTGGGGGAGGGTGCTGTCCCTTCGGGGGAATCACGGCCGTCCATGATCGGCTATGGACGGCTCAGATCTGTTCGGCAACAGGCGATTCGGATTTGTTTGAACAAGATGTGATCTGAGCCGTCCATGACCAATCACGAACAGTCGTAATCGGCCCAACACCCATGTTGTTTCCGAAGGGAAGCACCCACCCCAAATCTCAATTTTTGTCTTCGTTACCTGCATCTTTCACATATATGTGATGTCCACATGTGTGTGAAAAATTGTGGTTGATTGTTGTGTGATTGTGTCTCTACCACTGCTAATCTGGCTATTGGTCTTGGTACATAATTAGCCCTGTTTTTCTACTGCATCTTTAGCCAAACAGAGAAATTGGGAACCAGGGGAAAAAAAAGGTGATTCTGATTCACGGACCATTTTTATGAAAAGAGTAAAGGTTGAAGAAGAAAATAAAATATTTTCCAATATTTGTTTCAGGAAAAAAAAGGTGATTCTGATTCACAGGACAACTTTTCTTATACAAAACTGGTTCTGGTCCCTTTCATAAATTGTCCTGGGGAACCAATATTTGCCAAGAAAAGGAAAAGCTTTTTTATTATTTTACGTGCCTGGAAAAAAGTGACCAGGGCCATTTTTTGTGTAATTAAATTGACATTGGCCCATCCTACAAGTGGTCCCACTGAAACCAGCGGCTGGGACAGTTCTCGGGGTGTTCCACTAAGGTGGTTTTTGAAAAAAATTGATTTTTCACGGTTTTTTATGTGATGTATTGTGAGAGAATGACCTGTCTCGGTTTTTGAAAAAAATAGTTTTTTATTAGTAGAACACCCCCAGAGTATAGGCGGTAGAAGATCATATGAGGTTTTGGCCAGGTGGGCCCCACGAGAGATAGTGGTAGTACCCATTGTTTTTTCACATTTTTTTCACGTTGTGGGAAACAAATTTGTAGGGGTCCAGCAATCCAGGGATTTCTAAAAATACTGACTTTTGTCAAGTAAAAAACAAAAAAAATGAATGAATGAAAGAAATAAATCCAAAGATTTCATTGGATTGTGTTGAGGTTTAAGCATTGCTATAAAGTATAAAGTATGATTATCTTGAAATGGATTAGTCCAAATTAGAATTCAAAATCATAGCACCAAAGTCTTTTCTCTTTTTTTTGAACATATGGCACCAAGTCCACCTTTCATTTTTTGACATTTTCAATATTTTTTTTATAACCGGATGTCTGGGTCAGCCTGCGCGCATTTGGGATAATTATGGGGTCTTTAAGGTAACGACCAGCCTTAACTTCCAGTGGCCCCAAGAAATTACTGATAAGGAGAATCGAACCGAAAACTTTCTAAATGAGAGCGAACGTCTAAGTGCATGACATTCTCAAATTTGGTAGAGGTACAAAACTTATTGATGTTCAGGAACTTGCAACCACAGGCAAACAACAAACACATCACATCTATTTTCCCAAAAAGAAACAAAAAACAAACACAGCACATGTAAGAGTATGATGCTGTAATCGTTTTTGGAAAATCAGAAAAGAAAAAAAAAAAAAAAAGGGTCAAATTAGTTTCGAACTTTTGATTAATTTTGCACTTGCATGTAAAGATTTCTTTTGGAATTTATTTTTTTTATAAAAAAACTACGTGTACATCATTTGGTATACATCAAATATACTCCACAACGGATTGTGTGGAACCCACTTTGAAATCTCATACAAATTATCAGATTGTGTGAAACACACATTGAGGTTTCACACCAAATGATCGGCGCCGTTCAATTTATTTTACCGTAAAAAATCATCTTGTGTATGTAAAAAGTAGAATAGAAAGAGCTAAGGGCCCATCAGTCAACCTTTGGTTATTAGTATTTATTTATTTTTAACTGCAAAAATGTGAGGGGGGCAATCAGCATATCAACTCATGTTGGACATGACCATAGGGACTCATGACACGCTGTGAAATGTCCGGTTCGAGCCATAGGTATTGTCCAGAAGGACAGACCGTTACCACAACACCACCTAAATACTAAATGGACAAATGGGCATCCACACTAGTCCTGTAATTGGTGGGAGACTAACCTATCGTGTACAGGAGGAAAGAGCACTTAAGCCCACTCACCTGTGGTAATTTTATTTCGATGTTTCTATTAATTCAGTAATCTCATGCGGAAAACAATTAATATGATAATCTATCAAAGTCAACATTTCATTTTTTAATGATTGAGCCAAGAATTTAAAATCCTATGGGATAAAGGAGGAATCATATTCTCAGTTAATCTAAGAATGTGATTTTTGGTTGAATAAGTCGTCAGGAATCACATTCCTAGTCGTGTTTCTTCCAAACATCAGAATTATCAAACCATGACACCACATTTCTACTGTTGCCACTTTCAATTGTTGGAATTATAAAAATATAACATCACATTCTCATTCATCCTCCAAATTTTTGCGATCCAAATTGAGCGGAAGACAAATGAATATTCAAAATTAGAACGAGTAGTAATTGCTAGAGTTATGTAAATTCTCACATCCGATTCTCACACATTTTGCAAGACATGCTTCATTTAAAAAGTACAAAAATTCTTACACAAAAGAGTCAGCAACATTATCCTGGGCACAAAAATTAATGTAGTATTTTACAACGCCATACATGAAATAGGCCGATTCATTTGCCATACATGCAGCTCAGCAGAATATGTCATTTTCCCATATCAAATGCCTCATCTGCGTATGATATCCACGTATGTGTTTTTTCTTCTTCTTTTGTTTCGATTTGAAATCTTATTACACGTAACTTTACGTCTTGTTTGTTAAAAGGATATGTATATGAGAGGGCATGAGAATACAATAAGAGAATGATATCGCGTGACTTTATCGTAAACTAGAGCCTCTTCCACATTTTTTTTTGTGTGCTTGGGAATGATTTTACTCTTTGTCAGAATTAAAATCTACGCTTGGAAAACACTTACTTGCGCCTTCTTGTTATGCCGTGTTTTTTTTTCCTCTCTAATTATTAAGAGGGTTATATTGCATGACTTTATCGTACAAAAACACAATACTAATAATATAAGTATTAATAAAATCTCATCTACTATCACATGAACCCCACTCGTCATCTCTATTCCCATCCTTGATCCTATATTTTCAATGCTCCCTAAAATTAATCTGCCAATAAGAGGTGCCTAAGGAATTGATTTGGTGGTAAAGACTAAATTTATTTGGTGGTAAAGACTAAATTTAAAAAGTTATATTTCATTTTATTAAATTTTCAAAGTTTTTAAAAAATTTGTCTAATAGAATTAAATTGAGATTAACAAATAAGATCCATTGCATATAAAATACATTATAGAATGAAAGTTCTATAAGAGTTTTAAAAAACACGCATAACTTAGTAGGAAACTCTTGGGATGGAGGGGTATATTTCATATTAAATCAACAAAGTGATCTTGCCCTAAACCTCCCACCTAAAGTTTATGTTCGATTCTCTTTTGCAAAAACTCTTGCAAATGGTTATGCCCGACATCCGATTATAAAAATGTGCGCAAAGACATCCGATTATAAAAATAAAAAAAATATTGTCAATTGTTATGGTGTCAACCCCTGCGGATGTTTATGCTGCTTCTATCTCTCTAACTGGCTCTAAGTGAATTATATAATTGCTTCTTCAAAATAAATAAACTTGCGCATAAGTTGGCATGAAGCCCAAAAGTTTAGGGCTGCAAAACGAACCGAGTTGAGCAACTCGTGAGTCTACTCAACAAGGCTTGAGTTTTAGCCTCGTTTGGACGGGCTCGCTAAAGCTCGGCTCAATTTGGCTTATAAAAATTTAGCTCGTTTGTATAAGTTTAGCTCGTTTAAGGTGGATCATTAAGCAAATTATTTTAACTTGACTCGTTAAGAGCTCGAATACTACAAAATTCGACTTGGCTCAGCACGTTCACACCCCAAACCTAAGTGTAGTTGTAAATTCAATTTTCCTGTTTGAAATTTTGTGTGTTGTTCCGCAAAGGTCCAAAAAGGTAAAGTGGCGAAAACGGACAATCCGAAGCACGGCTCCCCTCTCTCTCTCTCTCTCTCAGCTCCCTCTCTCTCTCTCTCTCTCTCTGGATAGGTACATACGTAATAATCAGATTTATGTACTCTATCAGCTGAATCAGTAGAATTAACAATAGTATTCAAAGGAAAGTTATCGTCTGTTTGTTTTCTCCCTTCAATATTCAACCTGAGCTTATCAATGGACTCGATTTAAGCCCAGCAGGTATCATTTCTTATTCCTCAAAGATTTACAATACCCTTTTCCGTTGTTTCAATCGCTTAATTTCCCTGTTTGATCGATCACAAATTTCTGCAGCCGCTAAAAAAGTTGTAGAGAGAGAAGAAGAGAATCAAAGTTTCGTTTTTTTTTTTTTGAGTGACGGAGGTTTCCATCATGGCGGTAGTTGAGAATGCTGGAATCAGCGTCGACTCGTCAAATCGGACCGATAACAACAACGATCAATCGAAGTCAAATCACGCGGGGAGTATTAGGTCAAACGATCAGAATTTTCACACGATCAACGGGGCTAGTGTTGTTAATCATCACCACAACAAGGCTCCTCAAATGGGTTTCGGAGTTCAGCAGGGGATCAACGGACAGAATCATCAGATGGTCGCAAACGGCGGCGGTGAGGGTTTTAGGCGCGATGAGATGAGAGATTTGGAGGAAATGCTGTCTAAGTTGAACCCTATGGCTGAAGAATTTGTGCCCCCATCACTTGTTAATAACCATAGACAACCTTTGTTACTTGATGGGGGTCACCTGGGTTATATCAACAATTTCGTGATGCAAACTAATTCTGGCATTGCTAATGGAAATACTGCTAGACGGGTATATCTTCTTATCCTCATTCCTTTGCACAAAAATTTCATTCGTAACTCAGGTGTTGGGCCAGCTACGCGTAGCTTGACTGATCCTGTCCACCAAGGGGCCTACTACTTAGAGCAGAATTTGGCCACCAGGCCAACCCCGGGTTTCCTTTACCCATGAACTTGAATGCTTCTAAGTTCCTCAATTTCGATGGAATATGGATACGATTGTTTCTCATAGTTGGATTGCGTTTGTCTGGGGAACGTAGAAGAAGAAAAATCTCAAAATAGTAGTCTTAGGTCTTTTAATCATCCTTTTTTTGTGTGTGTGATTCCCAATAGTTTTATCTTATGGTTTTTCGCTGATGGTTTTGGTTTTGTGTTATGGGTTAGAAGAGAAATAGCTTTAGTAATGGGAAACGAAGAATGAACAACCGGACCAGTATGGCACAAAGGGAAGAGGTAATTAGGAGGACTGTGTATGTTTCTGACATTGATCATCAGGTATGTTAGTATTTGGGTTGTTGTTTTAGTTTTCAGTTTTACTGCTTTGTATGGATCATGTTTCATGTTTTCAATGTGGAATGATCTTGCTGTTTGTAGGTTACGGAAGAACAACTTGCAGCTCTCTTTGTTAACTGTGGACAGGTGTTGCATCTCTATTCGATACGTAAATACCCAGTTTTACTTCTTGTAATGAGGATTGCAGTTCAGGATAACCTCCTCCTATTTTTGGGTTTAAGGTTGTTGACTGTCGTGTTTGTGGCGACCCTAATTCCGTTTTTTTGGGTTTAAGGTTGTTGACTGTCGTGTTTGTGGCGACCCTAATTCCGTTCTCCGGTTTGCATTTGTTGAATTTACTGATGAGGGTATGTTGCCTAACTGATTTATGTGTAATATCCTTGTTATGGATTTATGTCACATATTTATTGGATATGATTGATGAATTTGGATGGCATTATAATTTTATTAATTGCAGAAGGTGCAAGGAATGCTTTGAGTCTGGCAGGGACTATGCTTGGATACTACCCAGTCAGGGTGCTGCCTTCAAAAACTGCAATTGCACCTGTCAATTCAACTTTTTTACCACGGGTGAGAAGTTCTGTAACTAGTTCAGTCCTTGTAATGTGCACTATTATTGCTAGAGGGCAGCCTCGAAAATCAATGCACTTGAAAGTCAAGCTGATTAACTTGTAGCCTTTCGTTTTGAATGCTTGGATGGTGCTTTTTAGTCTGAAGATGAACGAGAAATGTGTGCAAGGACTATTTACTGCACAAACATTGATAAGAAGGTAATTCTGATATACAGTAATTCGCCTGTTATGGTGTTTAATGACCATTTAGTGGACAAAGAATTTATGGTTTATATGTTGATTGGAACAGGTTACTCAAGCTGACGTGAAGCTCTTTTTCGAATCTATTTGTGGAGAGGTTTGTAGATGTTTATTTGAGACACCTGAACTGGTGCTCCTTCCTGAATTCCTTTCCGTAACTTGTTAAACATCTTGTCTGCTGTAGGTTTCTCGCCTGAGGTTGCTTGGAGACTATCATCATTCGACTCGTATTGCTTTTGTTGAGTTTATAATGGTAACCACCACATGCTTTTCATTTCTCCAACTACTTGATTCTCCTTTCCCATTTTGGAGGCGGCACCATTACATTGCCCCTCATTTGCAATCCTATTAATTTTTAGTTACTTTTTGTTGTCCCTTTTGCATATTGAATTTGCATGGTTCATAAATTTTCATCGGTGTCAACATGTTTTAGTTTGCATAGTTGATTTGTTTTTAGTACGCTTTGGAGCTTGATTTCAAAAGCTTATTTGAACTTTGGATGGATAAATTTTGTGACTGTTTCAAGCAACTATGTGAAGAGTCAGAGTTAACAGTATTTGTTTAGTTAGTTGATTTGTGGATATCTATTTATAGCAGAAGGTGGCATCTTTGGTTGTAAATTGTAATAGATCCCTAGTGAAATATTTGATTATACGACTCGGTGGATTTTGACGGCTTTGTGTTTTGTTTATTTCTATTGATGTCTAATTTTCATATGGATGTGAAAACATTCTACTTGTGATTTCATTCTAGGAAAACCCACTGCTTGGCACATGCATCCAATCTCTATGAGGTTGGAAGGGCTCATTTTTACCTCTTTTCTATCGGGGCTATCTAATTGTGAACTAGGGTCAAATGTTAAATCAAGTGTCAAATGTTTCCTCTTGAGAGTTTTAGCACGGTTTATATCTCTTTATGAGATTTTTTGAGATCTGTGTCAAATGTTAAAGCAAGTGTCAAATGTTTCCTCTTGAGAGTTTTAGCATGGTTTATATCTCTTTTTTTGAGATCTGTGTCAAATGTTAAATCAAGTGTCAAATGTTTCCTCTTGAGAGTTTTAGCATGCTTTATATCTCTTTATGAGATTTTTTGAGATATCTTTGCTTGAGTAATTTTGTCAAATGGGCTACCTTGTAATATTGGCAATTTTGTGATGTTTGGTCTTGTACAACGCTGGCCTGCTTCTCTATACATGCACTTTGTGTCACTTATTAGGATTGCTCCTTCCCTGACTTTGGTAGGCAATTTTAGTGGGAAATTTTTGGTTAGCTTAAAAAATACTTTATGTTGGGTCAAAAGGGTGTCTTGGATGCAATTATCAAAAAAAGGTGGTTGTGGTTGAATTTGAGCTAGCTGCTTAGGTTTGAGATTGTGATTTTAGTCCCTTTAAAGCAAGGCGCATTGAGTTGAGCCCCAGTTGATGGTATGAACGTATTAATATTAGTTTCTGTAGGTTATTTGATTACTTTCTTAAATCTTTTACTTAATTGTTGGTAGGTCTTTGATGATGCACTCAAAGTGCATTGACTCTTGTAAATGGATGTATGTCACAAACATTTGGACACTCGACAATTTGATATGGTAGGTCTTACTTGGGTAGTTGGATGTTTAACCAATATCTCTAATAAGTTTGAGTTTACCATGTAATATGCTTAGAAGTTAGAACTTCCATATAATGCTGAGATTGTTGTGAGTCACATGGGAAACACCATTTGTTATTGGAAACTAAGAGAAAAATGTTTTTAGTGGAAAGTAGTGGTGGGTATCCAGCGGGCTGCCACCACTTGGAACGTCCCTTGGTTACCCATGTTGTACCGCCAGCGAACTCCCACCAGGGCCTCTGGGCGCTCCCCTCCTGGGCGTGCCATCACCAAAAGTGCCTCCAGGAGCACCAAACTTCCTCTCATCACCTATCACATCTGCAAGATTCCCCTGGATACTACACCCCAACCACCTGTGACCAACAAATTCTGGGCCGAGTGTGAAAGTAGGTTAGGGTTGTGAAGCGACGTCCCACATCGCCTGGGTACCAAAGTAATATGCAGTATATAAGCGTGAGGGCACCCTCACTTCATAAGCCTATTGCACCATTTGACTTCGTTACTTTCTTGGCAAACTCACGTTGCTCTCCGGGTTCGCATCATGAGTTTGAGGGGGGGGTGTGAAAGTAGGTTAGGGTTGTGAAGCGACGTCCCACATCGCCTGGGTACCAAAGTAATATGCAGTATATAAGCGCGAGGGTACCCTCACTTCATAAGCTAGCTTTTGGGGTTGAGTTCTACCCTAGACCGTGTAACACCGAGACGCTACCTTCCCTCCACCAACATCGGCGTAAAGTCAATCGGATCCGTTGCAGCCTCAGGAAATTGCTCGAAGAGGAACACATCGAGAAAGTTAGTTTGCGCAAAGGTTGCTAAATCAGATCTCCCATTCGATTGCCGCGCGGCTTTGTGAAGCATATCCAATCTTTTAACAAAGTCCCCCAAAATAATGAATCATGGGTATGGAATCCCCGAAAGCAAGAATTGTTGCAAGCTCAAAATCTGTGGTGTCAACACCACCTGAGGAGGTCCGAGGTTCAGAATATATAGCAAGTTAGCCAATAAGCTAATATTGCACCCAACTACCCAAGTGTCAAAATGTTTTAATTTGCCCTACAATGCCCAGGCACCTGAACTATGAAAAAAACCCATTGTAATCCCTCATTCCCCTCAATAGTAGAAGTTTTTTGCATGTAATTGTTTTTTCCTATTCTTCATGTTTTTTGTTTTCCTTTAGTTGCACTTTTGGCTGCGTTGAAAGATTAACCTGCGGAGGCTTCAAGGAGAGACAATGTTTAGACTATTGGCTTGAGTGATGAGTTCCAAATTGAGACGTACCAATTGGTTGCCAACTGCCAAGGAAAATATATAGGGGTGCACACATTCAGGATGGGTGCGGCTCTCTAGAAACCTATTAACCGAACCCTTCGGAATGATGTTAAAACATTGGAAAAAAAACCTAACCGAACAACATAACTGGACCTGTTTTGGTTCTACCGGATTAGCAGTCAAACACTTCTTCACAAAAATATGAACTCATAATATACCAATTGGTTGCCAACTCCCGAGGAAAATATATAGGGGTGCACACGTTGAGGATTGGTGCGGCTCTCTAGGGAGGCAAGTATATTTTTCTTGTCAGCTGGAAGTCAATTGGTATACCTCGAGATAGCCTCAGTCCTATTCCTGATATTAGTGTAGGGAATATTGTAGAACATCTTAGATCCGGAACTCATCACTCAAGACAATAGCTTAGACACTGTCTCTCCTTGAAGCATGCAGAAGTTTGATCTTTCAACCAGCCATAACTGCAACTAAAGGAAAACAAATGAACATAAATAGTAGGAAAAAACAATGGAAAATGTTTTAGTTAGCATAGTTGATTTGTTTTTAGTATATTTTGGAGCTTGATTTCAAAAGTTATTTGAATGTTGACTAGATAAAATTTTGTGACTAAGTTTTCAGCAACTATTTGACTCAGTTGACACTTTTAACAGTATTATTTTTTTGTGCAATTGATTTGTGGTATCTTTTTATTGTAAAAGTGGCATATTTGATTGTAATAGATCCCTGGTAAAAGTATTTGATGATATGACTCTTTGGATTATGGTGGCTTTGTTTTGTTTATTTATTTAGTTATCTTGTTTTCATATGGATGTAAAAACATTCTACTCGTGGGCCTGTGGCTTCATTCTTGGTCAGCTTGGCAAACACATCCAATCTTTTGAGGTTGGAAGGACTCATTTTTACCTGGTTTCTTTCGGGTCTATCAAATTGTGAATAATGAATATATTGAGTTTCAGCATGCTTTCTTTCTGGACTTGCCTCTACCTGTTTATGAGATCTTGTTTGCCTGGGAAATGCTGTAAAATATGCTACCTTGCTATATCTGCAATACTGTGATATATGGTTTTTTACAATTTTCTCCTGCTTCTCTATATCTGCACGTTGCATCACCTCTTTCACTTACTCTGGTAGGAAATTTAGTGGGAAATTTTGGGTTGGCTTAAAAGATACTTTGTTGGGTCAAAAGATGCAATTTTTTTATAAAAAAGGTTGTTGTGGTTGAATTTGAGCTAGTTGCTTAGGAGTTGGTTCCGAGAGCACAAGACTATTGTTTTGAGACCATGATTGTAGTCCCTTTATAGCGAGGCATGTTGAGTTGAGCCCCAATCGATGGAATGAATGTACTAATGATAACAAAACAGCTATCAATAAGTTGTTGCAAGTTAGTTGATTACATTCTTAAAGCTTTTGCTTAATTGTCGGTAGGTCTTTGATGATGCACTCAGAGGGCATTAACTCTTGTAAATGTGTGTATGTCACCTACGGTTGGACGCTCGACAATTTGATATAGTAGGTCTGACTTGGATGGTTGGACGTTTAACCAATATCTTTAGTAAGTTTTAGTTACCGTGTAATTATGCATGGAACTTCCATATAATGCAAGATTTTTGTAATTCACATTGGAAACGCCATTTGCTATCGGAAACTAAGCTAAAAATATTTACAACGGAAAATAGTTGTGGGTATCCGGGAGCTGCCACCACATGGAATGTCCCTACACAACCCATGTCATATCACTGGTAGACTTCCACCACTAAGTAAGTATGCCTCCAGGCGCCCCACCTCCGGGCGTGCCATCTCCTGGCGCCTACCTCCGAGCCTTCTACATATACGCATTTCACTCCAAGATGAGGGAGGCCGCCTCCGGGCGCTGTCCTCTGAATGAGCGAGATTGCCTCTGGGCATTTCTCCTCCAGGCATTTTGTCCCCGAATGAGCAAAGTTGCCTTCAGACACGTTACCTTTAAGCAGGCATCTGACCTATGGTACCTCCTCGCACGAAGGAAGGAGACATAAGGGCATGGAATATGGATACACCCTCTCCCAGAGGAAGGATCCATCAAAGCTAGGACACATGCTCCCCCGGAGGATGGGGCCATGTCCAGGAGCCATCTTTCCTGGACGTCCTTCAAAGATACAACCGAGCTCGTTGTGTCACAGGATGGGGCCACGCCGGGCTTTTGTTTTTTTGTTGTCACTATCATGTTGCACCAATGAAAGGAAGCTAACCATCCGGCTTCCCATTCCTTCTAGGCTCCTATAAAAAGAGAAGTTGACGCCGCAATGAAGACAAGCATTCAGCACACATTGAACACATGCCTAATGCCCTTACTCTCTGGTTGTCTGCTCTCCACTGCCATCCCTCTCTTTAAGGTTGCCATGAGCTCTCTCCTCCTCCGGAAGACCTTGCACTTCCCACTCCCACAACTAAACCCGTGCAATACCTACCACCTGACTCAACAGCATGATATGGGCCTCTATGTAACCCTCAAATGGCCTTTGTTGGTTCCCTGATACAACTCCCTTGCTCTCTTCTCCCCAGGAGTTGACACTTGGTAGGAAGAAGGATTCAATACACCTATTGAAGCCACATTGAGCAAGCATTAATCTCTGGTTGACCACTCTCAACAGCCATCCCCCTCTCTTTAAAGTTGCCCTGAGCTCTCTCCTCCACCTCCCGTGGTCTCGAGAACCGTTGTAGTGCTCGCCATATTCCCAGAAGGCTTGCTTCTTTCCCTCTCACCCGCAATAGTATAAAATATTAAGAACTGACCAGATGGTCTAGATCGTTTTACCAAAGGCATAACCACTTATGCTTGCTGCCAAGTCAGCCATCACTCTTGTGTCTGATGCTGCAATGGAATGGAGAAAGGTAGTTTTCCAGTTTAGGTGACGAATTTCTACCTCAAAGGTGCATTTTCAGAATTGAGAGAAAATATTTGAGGGATATGTTTCTTTCTGTTTGTCTACCTTTTCTGGTTGTTTTTTTTTCTCCCTCTCTTTTAGGATGTAACAACACCATTCAAGGTCGCACGGCCTCTAGCTTGAACCACATTATTTGTTATCCTGTGTAGTCATTTGATTTCTTTCGTAACGACAGAATTGACCAATTTCCTTCGATGTGGTTCCCAGTTGGTTAATGAGTAATGCTACTATGCACACCCCACCTTTTGGCATATGGTGTGCAATTCGTATGGAGAACCACAAAATCTCATATAAGTCCACAAAATCTCATATTTAGTAAAGTAAACACCCATATCCGTCATCACGACAATAAATATTAGAACATCAAAACGCAATAAAAAAGGACCACAAAATCTCATATGGATATGAGAAAATTTTGGAATATAAAAATAAAAAAAATTGGCAACCGGTTGTCACCGGACCCACCACTTGGCATTTAAAAAAAAAAAATGAGTGGCTGAGTAATGACTCAATTGGCAACCGGTTGTGACTTTCAAAATGAGAGTTTGTGAAAGAAAATATGAGACTTTTGTGGTCCACTACAGTCCAAAAATCTTAAATAAATTTTATGGATTTCCATATGAGAATGTGTGGCTGAGTACTTGAGATTTTGTGGGCTGATATACGAAATTTGGGAATATGACTAAATATGCGTCCCTATATTTATTTACGTGGCTACCTATATGAGACATGTCACTATCAATACATATGAATAAATAGACACGTCACAACAATATTTTTGGACTGTAGTGGTCCACAAAACACTCATATATTCTTCCACAAATACTCATTTTTAAAACCAAAAAGTTTCATATCAAATGACTTTTTATATGAGTGTTCTTCGAAGCATATATGAGATTTTGTTCGTAATGACTCAATGTGGGCTCAAATATGTATTTGTGTGGCACCTTATATGAGACATGTCACATCAATATATATACACACAATATGTATCACATTTCCACTACAGTCCAAAACTATCATATGAGATTTTGTGGCACGTTTTATGAGGTTGACTTTTGCCAATATAACATTTTGTGGCTCTTTCGAATTTTTGTGGTACTTTTTATGAGCATTCGTGGCTTCATATATGAGATTTTTGAAACTCAAAACGTTATATGAGAGATCACGCGACGTTTTATGATTTGTTTTGGCTCTCCATATGAGAGGAAAGATGACCGGTATAGGGGGTCACTTTTTGCATATGTGGCGCAATCTCGGCCGTCGATCTGGTCAAAGTTGCATATGGTACGCCCTTTCATATTTTTAGCCACAAAATCTCATATTTGACCCAGAAAAACTCATATTTGTGTCACAAAATCTCGTTTTTGAGCCCAAAAGAGGGGTGCACATAGTAGCATGCCTCACCTTATTTTTCTATATGCATTGCTTCGAGTTTCTCTCTGGGCTGGTTTATTAGTTGAGTACTTCTCTTTCCGGGAGATTGCAGAACCTATCTTATTTTCTTAGCAGAATTTCTATCCGATTTTTTGACGGCCATGCGCTATATAATGAGCTAAATTTGTGAGTTGATGGCCTAATTGTTTACTGTTTGTGGTGAGTTCCTTTATTTATATCATCCAATACAGTCTATGCTATAGCCACTCTGTTGTAGTGTATGTTGATCTTCTTGAAGACTCTGTCTGGTTTATGTTTGATAAATGTACAACATTCCCAAAGTGCATATAATTTGCTCTCATTATCTTGGAGGCATTTGAACTGCCTTTCTTAAATGATGGTTGATTATGCGAAATCTGGATATCTTCCTTTGTTCACATGTTTAGTACCTAACTAAGCTAAGCCTTATGTCCAGATCCATAGCTTACTGATTGGCTAGGTCTAATTTCCTGTAAACAATTCTTTGACTGAAAGAATGAGTGTGCAAGGGGGGAATATTTATGGCTAGTAATGTAGTTACTTTACTTGCATTGCTCCTAAAGGTTTTGTTGCTCTCTCTTTTTTTATTATTTTTTGCGATGTAATTATGTTCGTATTGGAGTTGCTGCTCCTCCATGAGTTAACCTCGTCCTTGAAATCAAAGGGTACTACTGCTTGAGCTAAGCTCAAGTCCTAAAATGAACCGAGGCATATGCAAGTAAATAAGTGGGCATTCTAGGCCAATAATCAGGTGCATAATTTATCCATGGATTATCATACTACAAACAAGATAGTCCCCTTTGCTATTTTACATCTGCTGTGCTAGATTCTCACCATTAGATAGTCTCTCTCACTCTCTCACTTTCTTCCTTTCTCCTGTTCAGTTATTTTATCTGTTCTTGTACTATTAACCTTTCCCAATATCAATGCTGCCATAATGCCATTGTCATTTCCATTGCATGTCTCCTCTTTCCTTTTCTTTCACTAGAGCTGATATGTGAGTTCTTGGAAACAGTACCACGAATAACGTTATTTATTTTCTGTCATTGTATTCTGTTCCTTTGGTTGCATTTCTGTACCAAACGGTCATCGACTTGAACTGGTTCTTTATGGGGGATACAAGGATGATTAAATCAGCAAACTTCTTGTTGACTGCTGTTTTTGCTGTTTTGAGACAAAATATTAGATAATGAAATTTTCCATGTAATCAGTCCGGTGGTTCTTATGTATGGACATACTCTTTCTCTGTCTTATACGAAAGAAAGGCTAAGTCGGGAATTCAGTAGAGTAGCATATGTATTTCAAGGAGAAATACGTCACTGAAACAGTATTTGCACCTTACTTGATCCATTCCTTCCACCCAAATCCTCACACGAGGTTTCTGACTTGACGTTTATTTATGACGTTTGGTTGAATTGAATTTTGGCCGACCTTCGTTCTTAAAAGAAAGAAAAGGGATGCTTTGCTTTTACTCAGCCCTACCTAGCTTCCTGTGTATCCCTTACTAGCATGAAAATGCTGTTATACAACGTTCTATTCTCTTGCAGGCTGAGAGTGCAATTGCTGCTTTGAACTGTAGTGGTGCTGTTCTTGGATCGCTGCCCATAAGGTTTTTTTTTTTTTTTTGAATTACTTGTCAACTAATTTTGTCCTGTGACTCTTGTCACCTGATCTCTTTGTTTCTTTTTCTTTGCTTACTGCGAACTAGGTTGCTTTTTTATTGTTTATTAATAAATTCCTGTTTTTATTTCCTGTATATGTGTAGGGTAAGCCCGTCAAAGACGCCTGTTCGCCCCCGCTCTCCTCGCCCATCAATGCACTGAGTACCAACCTTTGTTTCTACAGAACTGATCTGCTGATTAATATATCTACTTTTACATACATAGAGACAGATATTTACGGTACTTGTGGCATTTTTAAGTTATACGTTGTTCATGTGTCTTTGCCCAGTATCAGTCTCCTATAGAGGGCTGCTATGGCTTGTTCTTTAAGCATGTAGAGAGTTTGGATGTAATTCCGAGGCTTAAGTTGGCATAATTTATGTTGCATATGATTATCCGGGATCTCCCAGTATCAGTCTCCTCTAGAGGGCTGCGCTTGTTCTTTAAGCATGTAGAGAGTTTGGATGTAATTCCGAGGCTTAAGTTGGCTTAACTTATGTTGCATATTATTATGCGGGATTCTCAGAAGGCTTTTGTTCCAAAAGACTCATGTTATCCTCATGTTTCTAATGAAACAGTCTTGACAGGCTAAATTTCACAAGTTTTCGTATCTCTTGATTTCTCCATGCCTTCAATGTTTTGGATGCTTGTCTATGTTGGTCTAGTGTAGTCCTTTCTAAATTCCCTTTTAAGGACTTGTTTGTTTCACAGAACTAGAGTATTAAGTCCCATGTTACAGCATTTTCGACCATTAGGTTTCTGCATTTTCCAGAAAAATATTAGAATTGGTGTTGCTGGTAGTGGAGTTGGGACTAATTCCGGAGTACCCAAATGTTCGGTCCAGTTTTGGGATGGAACTGGAGAGGAGCGCGGTCTTTATTTATTTGTTTACTTACATGCAAGATCTTTATTTATTTGTTTACTTACATTTTATTCATCGCGATCTTTATTTTATTAGGGAAGGTGGTTTTGAACAGAATTGTTTTTATAGGAGTTGAATTGTTTGCTCACGTAATTGACGCCTGACAGGACAAAGTGTTCTGTTACATACCCATTTTGTAAAGGACGTGTGAAAGCAGGAGATACCAAAGGGGGCTGTTGCCGTGTTCTCTTTTTAGATGGAATGGAGGTGAGAAAAGGGTCCCAATATGTTCAAATCTGGAAGTTGCGACTATTAACCCCTCGGTTATTCCGGTTGGTTGGTCGGTTTGCTTTCCATACAATGAACCAGAGTTCAATTCTTGGGTTCAGGTCTCAAGAAAGTAATTCCTTGTGAATTCTCTAGTCCCGGCCTAGTTGGCATGTTTTTGATCGGACCGGGGATGAAATTAGTTGAGGTATGCGTAAGCTAGTCCGGACATTGTCGAACCAAAAAAAAAAGCTGCGACTATTCTGGGGTCCTTGGAAATTAGCATATGAGATTGCTGTTAAGTGATCACACGACCTTCTGGATGGGATTTTTTTGGGCATGTTAATATCTTTTGATAAAGGTTCACATAGTGGGGAAATAGTTAGTCCCACAATCTGACCCTTTAGGCTTAAATATGATTATTTAACACCACTCAAAAGATCAATAACCTTTTTGAGCCGCCCAACAGGAAGATTTCTACGATCTTTATAGAATCGAGATTCATTTATGAGCGCGAGGTGAGGATTGAGAGAGGGAGCGAAGGCCATTTTGAAGGATTACATGACTGGGAAAGTCTATTAACACAATACTTTGCACGAACAGAGCGATTAAAGATTAAGACAACCCCACCTATCTATAAACAACAGTCGCGAGTCTTGAAACTAAGGATCAGAATAGAGGTAAGGATCACTGTACCTATCTTCAATGACGTGCTATTGTTTACGCTTTGTCGTAGCACAGCTTCGTCGGCATTGGTCCACATTGAAGGGTGCTTTTTTTCTTTTTCTTTCAAGTAACCCAAGTTCTTAGCTTTGCTCAACAAGATGTGTGGTTGGCACCATTCGAATTTAGTCCATAATTATCCAGCATCATGCATTAAAAGGTAATCAGCTTTGCTGGAGTTGCAAGATCTCTGTCTTTGTCCAACATCATTCTCCTCCTGAAAATGCACACTTTTAGCTCAGTTGAGGACAAAACACCACCATCATGCATTAAAAGGCAATCAGCTTTGCTAGCAGCACTGTAGGGTTTTTTTCTCCAAACGGTAGGATGTTAAGGGTTAGCAGTTACAACAGGAGTAAAAAACCTCCTCCACGAGGACTCGAACTCAAGGCCTCTCCCTTAATTATGGCCATGTTACGTAGACTTTTATTCTACTATTATGCAGTCTATTGGTCACGAATTAGTTTGGTTTTCCAAAAAAGTTGCAACAAAAGTTGCTAATTTTGGCAGTGTTACGATTTGTTTTGGATATAGTAGTTACGAGTACTTATTGTTATTGATAACAGGTTACTGTGAATAGTAATAGTAAAAATATTAGTAGAACCATAAATTAGCTAAATTACAAGCAGTGGTGGACGCAAGATTGCGAATTTCACCTAGTTTGCGGGGACCACTCTTCACTTATTTTACAAAAAAATTCAAAAGGATACTATAAATAAGAAGAAAATTAGGAGTGCAGGGGCTAAACACCCCCCTTGCACCCCCTCGGTCCGCTAAACACCCCCCTTGCACCCCCTCGGTCTGCTCCTGATTACGTAACAAGGACTCTCTCATTGTGTAACCTAAACCACACATCTGATGTCAACTGCACCTAAGCATAGTATCACTCACCATATCAGCTTTTCTTTTCTTAGTGTTCTATAACCTCTCCAATAATCTAAATTCTAACCTACCATTTATATTCGGCACCAAGCCACCAAATCCTCTGTCCATCTTCAACTCATTTCTTTGTTTTGTTGCAGCAATAATTAAAAAAAAAACAAAGAGATTCTGTACCAAATTGAGCAACATTCTGTAGGACCTATGGTTGATTAGTGTCACTAACTAGTCAAATCCATAGTCTAATCCTATTGTAAACATTTCTTTCCGGAAAAATTTCTCTTATATCCCATCGACTTTACTCAAAAGTTCACTTTGGTCCTTCATGTTCCAATTTGAACCCATTAAACCTTCATTTCCCAATTGGTTGCAATGCCAACTTTGGGTAAACTTCCGTTTGGAATTTGGACGGAAAAATGACATGTGCCCAACACGTGATCATTTTTCAGGGGTATAACTGACGGTCCCCTTTCCTTCCCGGCGCAAATTGATCATGTGTATAATCGACCAATTTTCAGGAGTATACTCGAACACTTTTCGGGGGCACATATCATTTTTCTGTCCAAATTCCAAATAGAAGTTTACCTAGGGTTGACATTGCAATCAATTGGGAAGGATCTGGAGTTGCTGCTGTGCAGCCACTGTGACAAGACAGTGTTTGTCAGGCGATCCGGGCCGTCAGTTACTCGGATGGACGGTTCAGATTTCATCTTGCATGCACAACAACAAATGGTTCGGATGCAAAGGTGCCGAAGTGAAATCTAGGCCGTCCATCTGAGCAACAGACGGCCCAAATGTGCACAACACCTGCTGTGCATAGGGATGCACAGTAGCAACCCCAAGTCCAATTGGGAAATGCAAGGTTTAATGTGCTGAAATTGAAACATGATGAACAAAAGTGAACTTTCGAGTAAAGTCGAAGGGATATAAGAGAAATTTTCCCTTTCTTTCCTTTTTGTTTTACGGAACCAAACAAAGTAATTGCTAGCTTCTATGCTTTTTTGATATAACGAAAAGATCCAATAATCGAAAATTACATAGAAAGACATGTTTCACACCCAAAACAATTCTTCTACCCATACATATCGGTTAATAACTTTCTTTATTTTATTAGCGAAAAAAAAAAATTATCTTTTCCACATCCCTTGAGTGGCGGAGTATTGTCCTCAACACTATGGGGTCTTCGTGCGGTCTTTGTCTTTGTGCGGCCGACGTTCAAGCCCTTGCGTGTTCGACTATCAAGAGGCGTCCATCGCGTAGAGCTCGTCGAGTACTATAAGTGTACCAAAAATCAACTAAATTGATATTGTTAAGTGTCTCATTGGAACACAAATAAGTTTTAAAAAAATGGGTTCAATAATTTTCATCTACTAGTGTTTCAAGACATATGTGTTCCATTTTTTCAACTTATTTGTGTTCAATGAGACACTTAACGATATCCGATCGAGTTGATTTTTAGTACACTTATAGTACTCGACAAGCTCTACGCGGTGGACGTTTCCGATCGTCGGAACGGTGTCAGCGTGACGCTAAAATGGGCTGCCCAGTACGTTGCGCAGCACCTCCCATGTTCCTCCAAAAACAATTATATAAAAACAAAAACAAAACCACCAACTAGTGGTACAGGTTTATAATATTCAGAATTAACCATCTCTGACCCTATACCTGTCCACAAAGATTCTAATTGTCCCCAACCTTGTTCTTTAGGACTTAGGAGGACCACTCTAGAAGACAAGTTGTTACTCCTAAGTTGAACCACTTGTTCAGGGATGAACCCTATTGGCTATGCTCTGTTTTTATATAACAAAAATACATTATTAGAGTAGACTAAATGGGATCCTACAAATACAGAGCAAGGATATGAAGGCTGCCCATTTGCCACCGTCCACTAACCCACCTCTCTTGCATGCGTGTTGACATAACAGTCTCCCTTTTTTACTTTTTCCACATATTTTTCATCTCATTCCCTCTTTCTTTTCGGCTCCCAAAATCTTTCTTTCTCGAAAGAAATGACCTTTACAATAAAAAACCCATAATTTATTTTATATCTTAAAGTAACATTTGTCTATAAATCCACTCACTTTCTTCAGTCTGATGTCTTAATTCTCAGAAAACAAATCTCTCTGTTTCTCTCTCTCTGTTTTTCTCTGTGAAACCCTGCAACTGTGAATTTTGATTTGTGAGATGGGAAATTGTGTGGTTCTTTACAAACCAAAAACAAGATCCTGCGATGGAGCTGCTGAAGACAAGAACCATAAAGTTCTGAAAATCGTGAAGATAGATGGAAAAGTTTTAGAACTCAAATCACCAATTACTGTAAACGATTTACTTGCAAAATTTTCTGGGTTTGGCGTTTCTGTATCAGAATCAGCTTCCCAGAATCTGCCTTCAACTTATAAGTTGAAGGTGGGAAAGATATATTATCTGAGACCTTTTCTGAATTCAACTGGGATCATCAGTCCTACGAATACTTCATCTGCAGTGCAAACAGAGGAAGCAGCAGAGGGGGTGAAGAGAATTAAAGTGGTGATAAGAAAGCAACAGCTTCAAGAGTTGCTGTCCAAACAGATATCAGTTGAGGATGTTTTATCTGGGCTTGGTATTGGCGGAAGGACGACATCGTCTTGTGTCGATTCTCCTTCAACATGCTGGAAGCCTAAGCTTGAACCTATTGAAGAACTGAGTGAGTGATAGTTTTGGATTTTGGGTGTGACAATTAGGTGTTGTAGAAGTGTGTTGAGTATGACATAGAATGATAGAAAATACTACCAGGGGGAGACCAGATGAAAGTAGGAAGAATAGGACAGGCTTAAGGAAGTACTGTACGGAAGGGAAAATGCTAAGTACCTAAAAAATATATCTAGAAAATTATCTGAATTTGAAATCAGTAGTGATTCACTTTCTAGATTCATTTTCTGGGTATGTAGCACAGTTGTTCATACAAAAGGATTTTGACTTGTATTTGTTTTTCAATCGAATCAAGTAGTACTTCTTCTTATCTGCTTAAGCGAATGTTTTCGTGTTTTTAGTTCTCATCTTTATCGTAGTTCATTGCTTTTTTTTTTTTTATTTGTTAGTAACTGAGTGTCTGGATCAATTTCGTGCATATCATTAATCCTTGGTCCTAAAGTTTGCGCCCGACCAAATTTTCAGTGTGCCCAAGAATATTTCTGCAAACTCAAAATGGAAAGCATTCACTTGTTGCCATGCTCCCACTCAATCAACTCCTTTGGTTGTAGAAGGCATGTGGAATGAAGCAGAGAAGAACAGGAAAACAAGGCAGTTTAATTCAAGAAACTATAAGATTGCTGCTTATCATATTGTACATATTATTTACACATAATATGGAAGGAAAACTTCACTCTAAGCTGAAGATGTCACAAGACTTAACCGCAAAAACAAAAAAGAAGCAACCCCTGTTCGAACAATAAAAAACACGCGTTCTTACTGAATCGCGACATCAATCACCTTGCGCTCTACTTTGGCCTTAGGAATAGAGATCAAGAGAACTCCATTCTTGAGCTCTGCTTTGACCTTATCCTTCTCGCAATTATCAGGGAGACGAAGGCGAGTGTCGTAGGAGCTGTAGCTCTTTCCCGACCAAGAATCATCTCCGCCTTCTTCCTTCTTGTGTTCTCCTTTGATAACAAGGACATCGTCTTCTACAGCTATCTTCACATCTTCTTTAGAAAGTCCGGGCATGTCAAAGCGCATCTTGATTTCGTTTTCTTCGTCTTTGATGTCCCAAGGGGCTCTTATCTCAGATTCAGACTGGCTCCTTCCGGAAAAGGGCATAGCACCCTCGAATAGTCGATCCATTGTGTCCAGCATTTGGCGCATCGTTCTCATTGGTGAAAAGGGGTCCAATAAACCTGTTATCAAAGTTAAAATCTTTGCTAAATAACAGTCCCAAAACATAATGGCTCCCCTCCCTAAGTTTCTCCTCCATTTGTCGACATGTGTGCCATATTTAATTTTTTTTTCTTATTTTTCCACTTATTAAAATTCTTTTATTTAAAAAATCATCAAATATATGAAAATAAACTATGATAATTACTAAATGAACAAGGCCAATAATACTCCCCTCCCTAAGTTTCTCCTCCATTTGTCGACATGTGTGCCATATTTAATTTTTTTTTATTTTTCAATTTATAAAATTCTTTTATTTAAAAAATAATATCTATATATGAAGTTGCGTATATATGATAATGAGAAATGATTTCACAACCTCTCACGTGCGTTAACAAAATGTAAAGTGTATTAAAAATATTTTGTATGATTCCGTTTGAGGAATTGTGAATTATAAAAGTGGACAAGAAATTGGAAACGGATGGAATATCAATCACTGCTTCTCTATAAAATACAGTTACTTAAGTAGAAACGTACCGAAAGGAGAGATATCGACGGCCATACGTCGAGGCTGGCGCTCAACGGCCGTCCCCTGCTGTTGGCTGCCTTGGTTGCTGACGTGGACGTCGACGGCCGTATCTTTGTTATCTCCGGTAGCCTGAGCTCTCACTGCGGACAACCTATTGGACTTCATCACGTTGCTTGAGGAGGGAAAGAAGGCGGAGCAAGGCCCAACTGTTCTTAACGAGGGGATGGTCCCGGCCTTGTTCGATACGAAAGGTAAGCAGGGGCATATCAATGCGGTTGAAGCCATTTCGTGAACTGGTTTTTGTCCAGAAAGCAGAAGGAAACCAAACGTCTATATTTGAGCGTCTGCGGTAGCTGTAAGGGTTTGTTTCGGATGATTTTGTATGCGAATGTAGGAAGAGATTGCGACATTTTTATAGGCATGGTACGGGAGAATGTGCGGAGACTCGAGAGAGATCGCGAATGTGTTAGAGAGAGAGAGAGAGAGAGAGAGATGAAGGATCTGGATAATGCCTCTGCTGTTGAGTCATTTCTCCTTCTTTCGGGAAGCATCGGAACATCATATCAGGGGCCAAAGGGTAAATTTTTACTTTCTATTTTAGTCGAGTACAATTTAGAAATCTTTTAGAGAATTTTAGTAGGAGTAATCAATTTGCGTAATTGTATATCAGGAATAGAAACAATCCTTGTAGATAAGCCTCAGCGATTGCAAGTTGGCAAATGGGAGATATTTTTGAGCGCCGAGGGGATATTGCACACGTATTTATTTATTTTTTTTTATTATTATTTTTTTTTTTTTGGGGGAATGGACTTCTACTTCTATCCAAATTTTTTTGGGAAACGACAAAAGAACAAACTTTTAGCACTTTTAGGTTGTAAATGCTAAAAGTAAGTCCTTTATCAAAGAAGCAATTTTATCAAAGAGAATCTTAAAAAACAAAAATGAGCAACAAAGTGAATGACAACACACTTTTTTTGGTGTATGAAAGATGGCTCCGCACACACTACATACTCAATGTGTGAGATCCAAAGGTGGGTCTTTATCTTTGTAAGTGTTGTCTTCTGTGTTGTGAGGCAAAACTACGTCATTTTGCTTGATTTTTGTGCACACTTCCAAAGCTTCCAAGAGTCTCGTTTGTAGGAAGAAAAAACCATTACAAAGTGCCTAAACCCAAATTGCCTAAACCCTAAACCTGAAGTGCCTAAACCCAAATTGCCTAAATCCAAGTGCCTAAACCCACTATACCCTACCCCAAAGAGCCTAAATCCCCTAAAATTGAACCAAAAAATTAAACCCCACACTTAACTCTCCAAACAGGGCCGTTGGATATACTAAGAAAATGAGCAAAACATGGCGCACAGCGCCTCCCCCGAATTCTGTAAGTGTGTTGTCCACCTTGTTGTCCATTTTTGTTGTGTATCTAGCATTTTTGTTTATGAAATAAATTGGGTTCCAGTCTAAAAGTGCTAAAAATGGCACTTTTTCAAATAAATTGGATTTCGGTTATAATTTTTTTCTTTTTTGATTTTTCTCGTCGAGAAGAATCAGTAAGTCACAAAATTTTAACGCAACACTAACAAGCTTAATTTTCTTAGAATAAAAACAAATATATCAAAATTGACTTTTAGTACCGTGACTTGTTTTTGGGAAACAAGGCCTAAATAGTGGCTAACAAAGGGTGCAGACCACCAAATTCTTTAATGGTACTAAATTTTCATGATAAAATTCCTTCTTCTTGGGTTATTCACAGTCTCTATAAATTTAATTAGTCTAAATACTTTCGCATTTTGCCCCCTTTTAAAATTTCTTCGTTTGCGAATGGTTGCAAAGACATCTGCAAATACGGCCCACACAGGAGTTACTACCAATCAGCCCAGGCCCAATGTGACACCTCCCTCCCATGGCAAATTCATGCACAGCCCATTGAAATGGTCGATCCAGCAACCAAAATGTATATGGTATGCAGTGCATGGACAGAAAGTAGGGGTGATAAAACGAGGTGAACGAGTTCTTATTTGAACTTGATTAGAAAATTTAATGAGTTTCAAAATATTTTCAAGTTTAGCCCGTTGAGCCGATCTCGAATGAGTTTTAATTGAGCCGATAAGCCTTGAATTTTCCGTACTTCCAAACGAGTCAATAGTAACTTGTTCGAGCTTGGTTTGAAAACTTAACAAGCTTCAAAAAAATGTTCAAGCTAAACAAACCTGACCTTTTTTTGTGTGTGTGAAGGAACTAACTGACATTAAACAAGTTTTTAACGAACAAACATGAGCTCGAATTCGAATAGTTGGGCTCGTTTATCAGCCATAATAGAAAGCAAACAATCGTGATCATGCAACTCACAGTGCCGATGCAAAATCCATGAATACTTACCTCTTTATCAGTACAAAATAGGGATTATTACCTCTAGGTCTAGAAAAGAGATGTCTAATTACCAATAAGGTAAGCCATTTTTTTTAATTACCACTAAGGTAAGTCACTCTTTTTTGGAATTTAGGTTTAGGGTGCACTTTCCTATTATAGGGTTTTAGTGGTTTAGACACTTTCATAGAGTACCCTAGGATTTTAGGCACTTTCATAGGGTACCCTCGTCGTAGGGTACCTTAGTCATAGGGGTACCCTAGAGTTTAGTTTTATGGTACACTTTCCTATTATAGAGTTTTAGTGGTTTAGGCACATTCATAGAATACCCTAGGATTTTAGGCACTTTCATGGGGTACCCTAGTCGTAGATACCCTAGGATTTTAGGCACTTTCATAGGGTACCCTAGTCGTAAGGTACCCTAGTTTTTTAGGCACTTTCATAGGGTACCCTAGTCGTAGGGTACCCTAAAGTTTAGGTTTATGGTGCACTTTTCTATTATAGGGTTTAGTGGTTTAGGCACTTTCATAGGGTACCCTATGATTTAAGCATTTTTATACGGGTTGGGGAGTTGATGAGAATTTTTCAGAGTTGGGCTTGACCTGATGGTAATTATGGAATCCAAGGGTGACCTGATGGTAAATGTCCCTACAAAATATACCCTACATACAATCAGCTATTCAACAAACCAATCACCAACCCCATGGATTTACCTCTTGATCAATGAAACATATACCCTACATACAATCACCTATTCAACAAACCAATCACCACTCCTATCACTCTTTTTGGGCCAGTTCATACAGGACTTTGTTCTGATTTTAGTTCAACTTTCCACTAGTGGATGATAGAATTGGGTGTCTACGAATTAGTTGAGAGGTGGACGAGGGCCGAACAAACTAGAGTTATTAAACAAAAAGACCAATCACCACTTGCTTGGGACCCGGGGCTCACTATAGGCGTGTACTGAGCAATCACAGCAGTTCGATCTGTTTTGGACGGTTCGGATTTTAAATAAGACTCTTCCAGCGAAGTGTCTTTTCTTCGTTAAAAGAGTTCTATTTAAATTTTGGACCGTCCAAAACACTTTTTAAATGATTAATATTGCTCGCTACAGTCCCTCCGAATTTGCTTTGCAATCGATAGAAACATCACCAATAACTTCCCATCTGCTTTTAAGACAAGCACGGGATGTGGGTGGCAAAGAAATGAATTAAAGCTTACCAAATATGCGATTTATTCACCAATTGGAACAGAAAAGAACTGCTTCATGTACCCACCCACCATAGCTTTAAGCCAGGATGTCAGCATTTACATGTTTTGCCACTTTACAGGGCAGGCCCCTTTTTTTACTGGAATTAAATAAGCAACTATCGTATTGAGCCACTCCATTTCCTCCTTTTTAAAATTCTCAGACAAAATTAGGAACCCAATACAGAATTATGGTTTTCCAATACAGAATTATGGTTTTCCGCATATATATATTAAATAAAATATATATATATATATATATATATATATATATTATATTTAAATTCTCCCGACCGAATCGCGTTTTGATGCTTTTCCCCATTGTTTTTGGGAAATCCAAATGCCGTCCGAAATTCAAAAGGTGTTTTCAAGGCCCAAAAACCTTTGAAATCTTTTCAAAAATAATGGGAAGGGCTTGATCCAAAACGGTTTTTGCAAAAACTGCATATTTACATTTTGCGAAAACCGCTTGATCAAATATTTTTTAAAGATTTAAGCCCTTCCTGGAAACCTTTGAAATTTCACATGGTTATCGGGAAAACACGATCGGACACTAGATATATCATAAAAAAAAGATCCTTGAACAAATGTCTTGTCTTTGTCTTATAAATACTGGGATAACGATGGTTCATATATCACCAGTAGGTATCAAATTTTGAAAAAATGTACTTATATCAAAAAAATCCTTGAACAAATGTTTGTCTTTCTCTTATAAATACTGGGATAACGATGGTTCATGCATCACCAGTTTTGAGTGCAAAATTGACAGAGTTCGTTCTCACTAGCTCCAAATGCACTATCATCAATGCCAACAAACAGCACTGCCCAAAAAAAAAAAAAAAAGGACATGTAATTATTTGATCTTTCATAAATATCACGTGGTCACGAGTCCGTCCATTGGTTCGAGTGTCTATTAGAAGTTAGGACATTTTGGCGATATTCAATTCTTATTTCTTACACAACAGTTCAGTGAGCGGTTCTTAACGAGCCAGTAACTTGAATGCACAAAGCATGAATTCGTACCCGGGACTTCTATATCAACAGCTCCAAACAGGCACAGAAATGTTCACTTATTCCTTCTCTCCCTACACCAAATCCACAAAAAGAACATAGCCACTATGCTCGCTCACCGATAGCTCAAAAGCCCATAACACGTGAAGCAATGAGAGTTATTTTTAAAGAACACCAAAGGGAATGCTGGCTGTGTGTGTGTGTGTGCAGCTTTCTGCATACTCGAGAAAACACTCTTACATGACAATGTCAAGTGCCTGACACACAAACCAATAAGTATTCCTTGCCACAAAAGAAGAGAAACATTCTTTTGCCAGAGCATAAGCTACCAAATTTCCCTACAGTTGTTCCATAGTATAATAATTGGAGTTACACTAATGCAAGCTCTGTTCAAACATCAAATATTCAAATATACTGTGGTGAATGTCAGTTCCTTGTTGGATCCTGTTCCCCTCTTCTTCTTGATTTGCTTAACTCTACATCTTCCATTTCCAAAGACAAATTCCCCCCCAGTTGTTCCCAAGTTGGATTCTTGTGAAACGTACCCACATTGTTAAAGACGAGCATTTTTCATGGGGAAGAATGGTGGAAATTCGTGGTTGAATGCAGTGAAAAAGGCTTTCAGGTCTCCCAGTAAGGACAGTGAGAAAAGAAGCAGCAGAAGGAGAGAAGAAAATGAACAAGAAGATGAGGAGAAGGTAAATAAATATACTGTTCACATAAGTATGATTTATGCGTATACGTATAATTTGTGTGTGTATATTTCTAATAACTCGCTGTAACGAAATTTGTTGCTGGTTTTTTGCAGAAGAGAGGAAAGCGAAAGTGGATTTTCCGGAAACCTTTGGTCCATGAAACGACAATACAGCACAATGAAGAAAAGAACTTCAGAACCAGTGGTGATACTTCAGTGACTTCTGGTGCAGAGACTCTGCCTAAAAACACTGTGCCTAAAGCTACTGATGACAAGCAAAGACGGGCGATTGCAGTAGCTATGGCAACCACAGCAGCCGCTGAGGCAGCGGTTGCAACAGCCCAAGCTGCCGTGGAGATTATTCGGCTAACTGGCCCTTCCATTTTGGTCAGAACACACTTTGCTGCTATAACCATCCAAACAGCCTTCAGAGGGTACCTGGTAATAAGTTTTCCTTGCTCTGGTGATAAAGACACTAATCTGTTTGGTTGCAGTTTTCAGAATTGGTTTTGCGCGAACACTTTTCAAGAACTGTTTTCAAAAGTAGAAGCACTCCTCGTTTTTACATCTTATAGTAATGTCTAGCAAAAATTATGCTGGAAAGAACTAAGAAGTAAACCTGATTTGAATGATTTGTGGGATCCTCACTCTAAACTGACTGGAGGTGATCAGAAACTAGCAGAGAAATTACAAACCCAGAACCCCAGGTCTCCAACAAATAAGTTTTGAACATCGTAATTGAACAAGTTTCTGAAATATGTTCAGCAAAACTAATTCAGAAAACTTCAACAATAGTGAGAGTTGCAAAGAGAGTGGTGATGAACATACAAGCGATTTTCTGCAGGCGAGGAAAGCTCTGCAGGCACTTAAGGGGGTGGTGAAGCTACAAGCCTTAGTAAGAGGCCACAATGTCCGAAGGCGAGCAAAAAAGACTCTCCAATGCATGCAAGCACTGGTTCGAGCGCAAGATCGAGTGTGCGAGCAGCGGAAGAGGCTCTCATATGAAGGGAGCATAGATTCCATGTTTAGTGACTCCAACAGCTTGTGGGGATCTCACTATGCAGACAGAAAATCCATTGTGAGTAATTTGTTTAGGAGTTTTTTCTTCACGTTTTAAGCTCCTTCTATGTTTTGATATCCTTTTCTACACTGAAACGCAGTCCGGAGATAGTTATTGCGCTCCACATTCAGTACATGAACAACAAGCCATGCCACCAAAAACGAAGGAAGCTGCAGTTAAGCGCGAAAGATCCCTTGCTTATGCCTTCTCTAACCAGGTTTGGACATCTCTGCTCTTTTCTTTCCAATTTCCCTGTCGCTGCGTCAGCTTACTAAAGTCCCCAAATGGTTCTAATAACCAGATGTGGAGATCTGGTCAGGACCAGTTCAGAGGCAGTGAAGAGGAGCAACTAGAAGAGAGACACAGATTGTCAGATCAGTGGATGACAATGAAACAACGGGAGAAGACACGCAGAGCTTCGTGTGATCAAAGAGAGACGATTAAAACCCTTGAAATCGATACCTCTAGGCCTTACTCCTATATAAACCTTAATTTTCAAAGATCGCAAAATCAGAGTTACCACTACCACTCTGACTCCTCACCTCTTCGCAGGAGAAGCGAAAACCTCATTGTTAACTCGCGCACCACTCCATCCCCTTCAAAAACAAAACCACTGCAAGTACAATCGGCTAGTCCACGTTGCCAAAGACAAGAGAGGGACTATTACCCACAAGCTCAGACACCCACCATGAGCTCGGTTTATCACCACGGAACAGGCGGAAATGCTAATTCTGTGCCAAACTACATGACTGCAACTGAGTCTGCCAAGGCTAGGATTCGGTCACAAAGTGCACCAAGGCATAGGTCAGTGACCCCTGAGAGAGAGAAATTGTGTTCAGCAAAGAAACAGCTAGCCTTCCCCATTCCAGACCCTTACAATGGTGTTGGCACTAGTCAGTGTGGTTATGACTATAAACTGAGGAGCCCAACTAACAAGAGCAGATACAGGGATCATTCTCGGTTGGAGCAAATGTCAAACACGTCTTCATGCTACGACTACTTGGGTGATGAGGTTTCTTCACCTTCGATCAGTGGTGGTAGGAGGTGGTTAAAATGAGCTTATTTACTATCATTTATAGGACCTGACTTAAAAAGCTCGTGCTTGGAGATCTACGTGTATTGTACTATTAGTGAATTTCATCGATCAACCTTTCGTGGGTTTTCTACTAGGAGTAGCAAACTACCCTTAATCTGTATTTCACTTCACTGACAGAAGCTAATTCATTGCCTCAGAGTGTCATAAATTTGTACTTTAAATGTATTTTCAATGAATCTATTTCTAATCTGATTCCTTCTGTATTATGAACTTCACTTGACTCACTCTGAGCATTTTGCACAACTTCGAATCGTTTGGACTACCTATGCTCTTGCTGTAAAGCATAGATATGCTGCATTAACTATGTTTTTTTGGTCTTGTTCTTTAGTGAACTCTTTAGGTAAGGTTTTAAACAAAGCCTCCTAGCCCATAGGACACTAACTTTGAGTAGCTAGCCTCATGCGCATATCAATGAAAAAAGTAGAACCAAGCTATACTAAATAATTAAGCTTTGGAATCAACAATTACACTAAAATATCCTGCGAGCTTAGAGTTGTAGTCATGGGATTAAGAAGGAAATGCATGTATCTACATGATGAAGAACTTGTGGCAAATTTTATACATCAAAACCTAAAAGTGACACTGCAGACTAATTTAAGACCAAACACAATCTTCATACAACCATATCTTTTTATTCTAGAGAAGTTTTGTGTGCCTGTGAATGTTGACGAAAAGGCACACAAGGTTAGTTATGAACTCTTAGAGTGCGGCTAGTTTTCAGAAAACAACTAGACACCATTTCGGGCCTTAAAAACACCCCTTCCCATATCCCCCATTTGTCAGTTTTTCAAGGCAAATTCCAGTCCTATGTTTATTCGAGGTCAAGTCAGACGGTTGCTATTCATTTTTACGGAAGTCTAAAATTGTCCTTCAAATCGAGTTCTCCTAGTGTTTATGGTGATGGTTATGTTCAAAATGGTTACCACCGGCTTTTCTCAATGCATTTTCTTACCTACTAAATTTACCAATTCATGACCATTTTCCTCTGTAAAAATGCAGTGAGAAAGGTGGTGCTGGTGCCAGTAGCGTCTTCATTTTAAGAACTTCCTCCTAATTCAATGTCTTCCAAAGGTTCGAAGTCTGTCCCTTCATAGTTAACTACTAGAAAACCCTACTAGAAAACCTCTCAAGTCTTCTCCATCGTTGAGGATTCAAGGTTCCCTTGTCAGTAGAGTATTTAGGATTTGAAAATGCCATCTTCTCTGCTTGTCCATTTGCTTTCTGCTAAACCTCAAGTGCATTCTAAATCCTAATACTTCTACAATCCAGATATCATGGTCTACTGAACTTTTTGTAATCCTTGGACGTCAATGGAGAAAATGCCACTGTCTCTCAATTTCCCATTAAAGCTTGAGGTTCAGGAGCTAGGTGGTTAGAACCAAATTACGGGTGAATCCACGCTATGTTTTTTGTCTTCAGCCTAATGCCAAAATACTACTCGTTTCGAAACAGATGTGAAACGTCTAACCTCACAGGAAGTGTGGTTTCGAACCCACGACGTTTCGTAGATGGCTCAGATGAGAAAACTTTTTCTAAAAACGTTCAGGAAAAAAAATAGATGGCTCAGATTCACATTTTATGAATCTCGGCCGTCAATTTCTCTTTTTTGGACGTTTTTGGGGAAATTTTTCATAGACCCTAACATTTTCGCTTTCCATTTGTTGTTGCTTCAACTTTTGAAGCTAAAATTTTAGAAGGTGATTTGTGAGCAATGCTATGGTAACCACATTTTAATAATCAGGTGTGTGTCATCATTGTATTGGTAGAATGTGTTCCACTATATGTCAAATGGGATACATTCTACTAATACATATGGTTTTTTAGTCAATGAGTAAGTTGAACTCATTCTCTCTAAAACAACATCCAAATACACGGCAGGTATGCATCCACCTTTTGTTCACATAAGCTCACCAAAGGCCACATGTAGTCCATATATGTCACCCATTCCGTTTGTTTTACAACTGAGGGTGACAATAGGGCTAAATTGATGAGTTTTTAAATAGTACATGTGTTTATGTGAAAATAGGTAGAAGCACCCGCACAGAATTTAGTAAAATATGCTATAAACAGTTTTAAGATTTAACTCCAAATCCAAAGTAAAAACAGGTAGGAGCACCCGGAACCTGGGGGGGGGGGGTCTGTGCAACCTCATGGCGTGGTCGCGCCGACATCTTTCCGACGATCGGAGACGTTCACCGCGTAGAGCTTGTCGAGTACTACAAGTGTGCCAAAAATCAAATCGATCGAATATCTTTAAGTGCCTCATCGAAACACAAATAACTTAAAAAGTGGTTTTGATCCCGTGTTTGTATCCATTTGTGTTCCATTTCTTTTTAAGTTATTTGTATTCGGATGAGTCACTTAAAAATATCCGATTGAATTGATTTTTGGTACACTTGTAGTACTCGACGAAATCTACGCAATAAACTTCTCCGATCGTCGGAACGAGGCCGGAGCCGCCGTACCATGGCTGCACAGCACGGTGCTGTCCCATGCACAACACCCCCCAAGGTCCGGAGCACCCGCACATGGGTGTTAACTAAGGACGGCCATTACGTCCGATGCGTCCATATCCAATCTGAAACCTCCGGAATAGATCGGAGATTTGGTGATTTGTTCGGGAATCGGATAGGATATAGAAATCCCTCCTAAAATGAAGATCAGTGAACTTGGAAAATGTACAACATTCTTTTGTAGCAATTTGCATTTCTTTTGGCATTCGTAAATAAGGGTTGAAAATTCAGAAAGTAATGGGTTTGCTTTTTTCCATTTTTTTGTTTGAATGGATCATTGGGTATGCACTTTAGAAATGCATATTAGTATCTCATTGTTCCTCAACGTTGGCCACCTGAGGGTCCCTTAGTTTTTCTCTCCTGTTTTTTTTTTTGGTTGAATGGGTATGCATTTTGGAAAATCTGTTTTTTTTTTTTTTAAGTAAAACTTCGGATCCTCACAAGTAGGGATGGCAAAATGCCCCGCCCCGCCCCAATCGGGAAGGGTTTTTTTTTCTTCAAATTTTTGAGTACCGGAGCGGGTATGGGGGGAAATTAGAAAATCCCGACCAGGGTCGGGTTGTTATTACCCCGCTTCGTTTCCCGCCCCAAAATATATTTTTGTAAAATTATACTTTTACCCTAATCTAATAATCATTATACTAAAGATATTATAACTTTTTCCTAATTTTATTATCATTCTACTAAAAAAAACTTTCATTCTTACCTTAATATTTTAACCATTACACTAAAATATCACTTTATTTATGAGTATTTACTTTTATTTTGCTTTTAGATTAACAATTTGTCAAAATTTCTTATGAAGCGGGGCAGAACGGGTAAACCCATCCCCCGATCGGGACGGAAACGGGGATACCCAAAAAATACCCGGTCGGGGTCGGGATTTGGTCCATGTGATAATTTTCGGGTCGGTTATGCTCAAAAACCGTCCCGTCTCGCCCCATCCTATTGTCATTCCTACTCATAGGAATCCCCGTTTCTCGTTTGGGGCGGTGATGAAAGGGATGGGGAAAGAGATCGGAGATGAGGATAGTACTATCCGCCCGACAGGCGACAGCCATGTTTCGTAGGCTCAAACCAATTCTCGTTGATAAAAAAATGGGCCAGATGTGGACAAAATAGTAGGATAATAGCCCATCCCAAAAGGAAGAAGAAGCCAGTGTATCCGAAACAACCACTGCACAATCTTTGTATTTTACCCCAAAATTGAAAAGAGAATATCCTCACCCTCCGATTATCTAATTTATATAACATCAAAATATCAGTCAGAGTAGGAATGGCAATGGGATGGGGCGGGACGGGACGGGTTTTGAGCATACCCGACCCAAAAGTTATCTCATGGACCCAACCCCGACCGGGTATTTTTTGGGTATCCCCGTTTCCGTCCCGATCGGTGGACAGATTTACCAGTCCTGCCCCGCTTCTTAAGAAATTTTGACAAATTGTTAATCTAAAAGCAAAATAAAAATAAATAGTTATAAATAAAGTGATATTTTAGTGTAATGGTTAAAATATTAAGGTAAGAATGAAAGTTATTTTTAGTAGAATGATAATAAAATTAGGATAAAGTTATAATATCCTTAGGCCTCGTTTGATTCGCGGACTAAAATAAGTGGGATTGATAGTCCTGGGATTGATAGTCCTGGACTATTTGTCCTAGGACTAATTTAGTACTGAATCTCATACAATCCCCTGTTTGATTCATGCAGGATTAACATTGGGATATCCCATGTTTGGTCAATCCCATGTTTGGTTCCCTAAATTACATTCGGGATTAACAAGGTACTGTGATTGAATCAAAATCAAAACCCAGTTTTGCATCAAAATCAAAATCAAAACCCAGTTTTGCATCAAAATCAAAACCCAGTTTCTTCCACGAAACCCACGATGGTTTCTTCCAAATCAAAACCCACGATGGTTTCTTCCAAATCAAAACCCATGAAACCCAGATGGTTTCTTCCAAATCAAAACCCAGAATCCACGAAACCCAGATGGTTTTGAAAAGATGGAGCTGCTTGAGAAAGTTCATTCTTCCAAACAAAGTTCATTCTTCCAAATCAAAAAAAAAAAAAAAAACAGATCTGAAACCTACAGCGATGATGGCGTCAACGGAGTTTGAACGATGATGAAGCCGGACGACGATGAAGCCGGACCAGGAAGAAGAAGCAGGACGATGATGAAGTCGGACCAGGATGATGAAGCCGGACGATGATGGCGTCAACGGAGTAGGCGTGGGAGGAAGAAGAAGAAGAATGGAACTGCGTGGGTTTTATTTCCATGGCAATTTTGTAATTGTTGAAACTCAGCCCTTTCCGTGTGTTGTATCCCGGACAAATTAGTCCCACCCCCCCCAGGTATTAGGGGTGCTCACGGTCCGGATCGGTCCGGATTGGCATGAATCCAATCCTAATCCGCGAGTCACGGTTTTTTGAAAATACAATCCGTGTCCGATCCAAAAGTCTCACGGTTCGGTTCCAATCCGAACCGCGAGTCACGGATCGGTTCCGGATTAATCCGGGATTTTCAACTTATTCGGAAAAAACATTTTTAGTCCCGATAATGCAAGCCAATTCTCGTTGGTTAAAGATGCTCCACCAAAACCCAGATAGGTTTGAAAAATTCCTAGCTTTGTTGAAATACATAACTTCATCCATGCCCAAAGGAAAAGAAATCAAATTTGACCGTGAATCAAATTTGAGTCGCACCAGGATGGAGATGGTTTTCTTCTCAGCTAAAAACAGAGAGAAAAGTATATAGTACAGACTTATAATACTTTACCCCTAGATTTTATAAAGAGAATATCCTCACCCTCCTACAACAAGATTACCAAACCGCAAGTCTGCTAAATTAACAATATCTATATAACTATAATTATAAAAGTGATAAAATTATATATTATAAAAATCTCACGGTCCGGATCGGTTAATCCACGGTTTCAAAATCAAAATCCGTGTCCGATCCAAAAGTCACGGTTTTTTATTTTTTGAATCCGTGTCCCACCATTAATCCACGGTTAAAATCAAAGGTACGGACCGGTTCGGTCCTGGCCGATTCACTTCCTTCACCGGTTTTTTTTTTTGAAAAATTTTGACATTGTGTAATCCCATATGTATTGGATAAAAATTATACCGGGATTGTTAATCCCATGCCATTTTCTGGGAACCAAACAAGGGATAAGGTGGGATTAGACAAAAATAGTCCCATCCCACCCTCCTAATACCCGAATCAAACGAGGCCTTAGTATAATGATTATTAGATTAGGGTAAAAGTATAATTTTACTAAAATATATTTCGGGGCGGGTTCGGGGTGGGAAACGGAGCGGGGTAATATCAACCCGACCCTGGTCGGGATTTTCTAATTTCCCCCCATACCCGCTCCGGTACTCAAAAATTTGAAAAAAAAAAAAAAAAACCCTTCCCGATTGGGGCGGGGCGAGGCATTTTGCCATCCTTAAGCCAAAGCCAACCAACACCGTAGCTCCTTAAGTCTAACCTTCTCACACACTTGATTATGGTTTGATTCTTGGAATTAGACTGTAGGCCCATAGGAAAGCAATCTCTTGTAAACATCAAAATATCAGCCAAAGCCAACCAACGCGGAAGCTTAAGCTTCTCACACACTTGATTAGGGTTTAATTTTTGGAGTCAAGCCGTAAAAAAGCTATCTCTTGTAAATTATATAATTCCGGCGCGAATGATATGTATTTGACCAGACGAAGGAGGAGATTAGTCGAAGGATCTATATTGGCCTCCTTTGGGTAAAAAAACCATTGTGGTTTATTTTTCGTCTTTATTCACAAAACTTTAAATTTGACTAATAATTTTATACTTTTTAGATTTCTCTCGTAGAGAGGAGCCAAGAAACCACAACAAATCGACCGAAAACTAACAAATGCAAAAAAAAATTGAATAAGGACAAAACCAAAAAAACCAAAAAACCACCAAAAAACCAATTTTTTCAATTCACCCAAAGGAGGCCATTATTGAAGCTGATCCGAACACTTCCGACCATCGAGAAAAGAAAGAGTACGTTCAAATAAGCACACCAACTCCAACCTTTGGGGCCGGTTAAAGCCAATAAATTGCCCTTAAACCAAGGGAAAAGGTGTTCCAGTATTTAGCATCATCAAAGCCCGGTACACATGTACTCTAAACTATTCATTACGGACAAAACAGCACACCTCATCTCTTTTCACAAAATTCAAGCCGTTCAATTTTTAGATGCAATTTACGGGGAATTTCCGCTAAAAATACAGTGTTCAAAAGTGGGTTTAGTTTCAAGAAAAGGCTCCGCAATCGCATTCTACTCGCTGTATTCAAAAGTGGGTTTAGTTTCAAGCAAAGGGTTCCGCAATCGCATTTTATTACTACACACGTTGATGCTCTTGTATACTAACCGAGATTACATCTACACCCGCTCGAGCTAAACGGTATTTCTGTAATAATATGTGATGAGAATGACTTGTTTTCACATTATAATTGACAATTGACAAAAATACCGAAAATATCGTTTAGACGATGGTAGAAATTCAGCTTTCGTATTAGAGGCAAACGAGAACATAATGGAGCTTCCAAAACTAAATCCATGGCTGAGACATATAACACATTTTGCACTGAAACATCGAACAGAAATTGTAACTCCTAATGCTTAGATAAAAAGAAACAAGCAAAGCTTTGCGATAACTGGGCAAAAAAACATCCACTGTCACTTCCAAATCCAAAATAAACCAAAATCATCGACTCTGATAAAGGATAAAAACTTGGGTGTCGGTCGGGTATGGTCACGTGGTGTCCGTCCAAAGATGCTCGGTCGGGCACCACGTGACCATACCGACCGGCGTCCAAGTTTTTCTCCTGATAAAGATCATGCCAAAATTGTTCTCACTCAGTTAAGCCACTGAAATGGCATGATCATCTCCGGTACTGCAACACTTGGGCTAGTGCAACCACTGCTATCCGAAAGCGAAAGCAACGTCCTCTGAAGAACCTCAGACGGCGATGACACCCCGTTCGAGTCCGAGCAGGCAGCCATACCACTGGGCCGTAACATCTCGGCTAGTGGCCCACCTGGTGCATAAGAACCCACATCATAAGAAACAGGGCTTAACCAGCTTGAAACACGGGCCTTGTGGATTTCCGACTCTTCTGAATCTCCAACTCGTAAGCCCATCCCGATCTGGCCCATTTCTTCGTCCAAGACGTTTCCTGCTGCCATTGCCATGGATAGGGTCAGAGAAGGCGGCCACAGGTGGGATTGTGAAGAAACAACAGAGGAATTATTGGGCTTCTTGTTGGTGTCTTTATCTGACCAGGCATCAATGAAACCCCTTCCAGTTTCCATTTGATTCTGACTTTGTAAGCAAACTTGTTCGGGGGGTTCAGGAGCACTGAAATCTGTATACGGAGTCGCACCAAAATCTGTATATGGATTCAGATTCAGTTCAGACCCAGTCCAATCCAAGCCCCTGCAAAAATGACAAAATTTTATGGTAAAATCTTAACAAAAAGTCCACTTTATCATGAGACCCGAATCATGTGGTACATAAACAAGCTTTGTAAGATAAAAACAACTCGTAAAGCCAGGACCCGGGAAATGCAGCGCAACATGCCAGCAGTCCAAAGTATTTTCAATAGTCCAAATTTGTTGACGTTTTTTTATCGGTCAAAGTATACTCTTGCCGGTAAGAAAGTTTCGGTAAGAAAGTTTCAGTAAATCCGGATCATTGATTTCCAAAATGGACGGTTGTGACCGTAAAGGCAACCCACCTGGTGAGGTTCTTGTAAGATGAAACAGAGAGATCCTCATCAGGTCTATGATCAAGAAACAGAGGGATCCCATTTGGGTGAAGGGCAGCATCAGATCTGAGAAACCCATGTGAGGAAGTGGTGCTGGAATGAAGATTTTCAGGGTTGGGAAGACGATTATGGTTGTCGAAACGGCTCTTCTTGTTGTTGATGTTATCGAAAGTGGGTGGTTCTGGTTGTTGAACAGCTACTAGTACTTCCACAGGCTTTCTTGAACGGGGACGGCCTCTGTTCAAGTGGCGCTCGCAGTACTTCTGGTTCGGAGCCACGTCTCTCGAGCACCTCCATTTCTTCCCGTCCGTCCTCTTGCACCTCCCTACCTCTGCCTCCTTGTTGTTTGGTAATCCCAATTTGAGGTAACCATTAGCATTACCCACTACACCCAACCAATAAACCAAAACAAAAAATCAGATATGATCAAGAATCAGCAAAACCCACATCAAAAAAACAAAGAATGCAAAAATTCAGCTAAATCGGACGTCGGAAAGTGGTTGAGTTTGGAGGATTTCAGACATCTGATTTAGCTAAATTTTTGCATGCCATTCTAAAAAGTCGTTCTGAACAACATGAACTCCAAACTCAAAAATGAAATTAGTACTGGGGTATAGGAGGGTAGCAGAGAGGGTGAACAAAATTGCTCTAAAAAATGAAATTATTACTGGAGTTGGGGTTTGTAGAGGAGAGACTTCTTGCAATGGGTAAGAGAAGATCGCGAGGGACAGGAATGGAGGCTGTCATGTACTTGTAGATCATTGCTTGTCTCTCCAGCTCTTTCCACTGAGCCCATGTAAAAGGAAATCCCAAATCTGCTGCTGCCATTCCTCCTCCTCCTGCTACACACAAAAGACAAAGAGAAAATCAACACACATTCAGAAAGACTTTCTCATAGCTTTGTACAATTTCTCCAGAGAGAGGAGAGAGATTTTGGTGAGGATTTGACTTGGGTTAAGAAAGTTGATTTACCTGGGGATTTGAAGGCGGAGGCGGAGGTGGAGGTGGCGGTGGTGGGGGATGAAATGTCAAAAGGCTGAAAAGTGTAGTGACCAACAGCAGCAGCACTACTAGTAGCAGCAACCTTATCATCATATTGGCAGCAGCAGATATATATATTGCTTCCAAACATCACCTCGTTTGGTCTGCTGTTACAAGTGGGCCCAACACCAGCAGTAAGAGGAGGAGAAGATGATGATGATGATGGTGGTGGTAATGGACGGTGGTGATCATGAGGATGATGACCCATCATGCGGTGAGGGAATGATTCGGTACTTTTGTTACTTTCTTCTAGGGTTGATCCCTTGTCTGAACCGCAATACCCACTGCTTAATTTTGCCTAAACGGGAATATATACCTTCCACTTTTTTTTTTTTTTTTGATCACTTATATACCTTCCACTTGAACAGCAACAAACAACACAACCCCGTTTTATTTTCTCTCTCTACTCTCTACATATTTCTCTCTCTCCGTGAGCGTTTTAGGGTTTGTTGAGTATGCAAGTGGTGGGTGCAAGTGTGTGGTGTGGGGGGTTTTGCTTTGCTTTGCTCCCGTGCTGCCAACATTCGCACATTTTCTTGGTGGATAAGACAAAACAGAAAAAGCAAAAAACTCTCTCTCTCTCTCTCTCTCTCTCTCTCTCTCATGTCTCTCTCTCTCTCTCTAGCATTATTGTGTTATCCATCGTTTTCTGTAGCAGCTAGGCCACGTAGTAGTACTTTTTAATGTTATTTCTTTATTGGTTTGGGGAAATGAACATTGCATTTGGGCACCTTCCTGGGATTAGGATCTTCTTGCATGGAAAGGTCCAAAGGATATCTTCAATGTCTTCAAATTCAAATATTTTAATCATGCGAGGTCAAATGTTATTCAAAAAAAAATTACGGTAACTGCAATTTTAATAAGCTAGTATTCATTTGGAACGAGTACTCTAGATACACAACTTTAGACATAATTGTGTCCGAAACTGTTCGATGCTTGTATAATTATGTATATCAAACGGATCTTAACACAAACTAAAGTGGTCTCCTCCACCTGCGGCCTCGACTCACAACACCTGCGGCCTCCTCCACCTCCAGTGTGTCGGCCGGGGCGGGGCGGGGCGGGGGAGGACACATAACGGAAATCTGAGAGAAATTGAAGGGCAATGCCGCAATGGGAAATAAAAGGATACAATTGTCCTTGGACCAAAAATTAAAGTGGCAGGAGGAGTTTCCCAAGTAGAAGAGCGGGATGAGGACCATAGAGTTATTTATTATTATTATTATTATTATTATTATTATTATTATTCTACGGCAATAATAGTAGTAAACTGTTAAGAGAGAGTATTTATGAGTGGGGACAAAAGGGTGAGGGGAGGGAGCGTTAAATGTAGTAGCCAAAAACGATAGAGAGAGAGAGAGAGAGAGGGGGGGACAGCTGTATAGCAGAATGAGTTGTCCCCATCCATTCCCACCACTATCAAACAAATATCTCACTATCTCCACCCGCAATCCCTGCTTTATTAGTCACATAATACATGTACGTGAACGGTGAACGAGAGAATGAAAGTGGTAACGTGAACGAGAGAATAAGAGCGGTACCGCAACGCAAACATGAAAGTGTCTTACAAAAGAATATTAAGAAATTTGTCTCTTGCAACTCGGCTCGAAGTTCCGAACTCAATATGTCTTAAGTTAATGAGAGTTTTTTTTGGTTGCCTTGTGAATACAGTCAGAGAAAGAAGTGGCTTTATCAACCTCCTAAAAATAATAAAAGAGTTGATATTGGCACTTCGAAGGGAAGTGCCACTTGATATTGGCACTCCCCTTATTGATTTTGGCACTCCCTTATGTCATTAAAAAATTTAAAGAGTGTTAATATCAATTTCTAATAGTAAAAGTGAAGATTGCAAGATCCTATACAGGAGAGAGAGAGAGAGAGAAAGGGACAGGCACGAGGGTGGAAAGGAAAAGACAATAGGGACAATAGCCAACGAAATGGACCACAAAGACTTAACAACAAATGCTTTTGCTTGGTTGGTGAAAGTCCAAAGCTACCTCCGCCAAGGAAACACGGTCGGTCAGTGCTGTTATTGGTCCTGTACCGTATACTACATTTTACTACCACTAATATGATTTGCCAATTCCCTAGCACCAGTCAGTAGTGTACCCCATTCTATCCTTTTTCTTAATTTCTCTCCTTTATTTTTGGATGTCCGGACCACTTTACACGCACTTCAATTAATATAATCTTCGGTTCGGCCAAAGACATACTACCATTCATGCCGGGACTAGGAGATTCACAAGAAACGACTTGCTTACGATCTGCCCACAAGAAACGAACGCTAATCAATTGTGCGGGAGTAAATCCACAAACCAACCAGACTAATCATCGGGCTCCTCTTGTTTTCACTGTACCCCTTCTTCTTTTCATTCACTAATTACTCATTTTACTAATTACTCCTAGAGGAAGGTAATCATCTTCAATAACTCTCTCCTACAATTACAATTCAATAACTCTCCCGGACAACAGTTGCTAAGGGCATCCTTATTAGGAGCACCAAATTTTTTACCAAATTTAACTTCAAAAACACCTTTTTACAAATTTAGCAAGTCACTTATCCAAAATTCCTAAAATCGGATTCTCTATCCAAACTTAACTATATTAAACTATTCCCCTCAAATCTATTAAAAAAAAATTCCCCCTAAAAATGGAATCTCCCCGCCTGGGGAGATATTTTCAGTGGTGCAGTGAGCCACGTGTTCATACCCCCACCCCCTCCTGCTGTTCCGCTCCCCCTCTCTCTTCTAACACAACCGAAGAAAACATTAATAAAATAGAAAGGTTAGTGCACAGTAACTTAACAAAGGTGGGGTGTTACCGTATCAAAGCTACAAATTTAACAAATTTGCAAAAGATTTGTTAAGCCTAATTTTGGAAGATTTTGCTACATTTCACTCATCAAATTTAACTTTTAAGAGATTTGATGAGTGAGATATTGATGCTCTAAAATTATCACAGAAATATCTTCCCAAAGGCCAAAAGACAGTACTTCTGAATTGTGGGAAAATGTTGAATGATCTGATACAGAGTATTGAGATATACGACCTTTGTACTCACATGGCATTGCAACATTACTCTTTTACTTAGATCGATTTCTCAGCTACGAAAAAACATTGTTATAAATTCATATTAATAAATAAAAATGCAAATAACGAAAATGAGTGTAAAAGTCATTTCCTTCAATTGAATTACATTAACAAAATATCAATACTCCTACAACATATTACACAACGGTTTTTTCAAAATGTCCTACGTGGCGTTTCTATGTTTCAAAGATCTCTCATTTCTCTTCTAACAATATCTATAGTAAGGCCCAAATCTTCTCTTACGTGTCAATCTTCTATCTATCTATATTACCATACAAAGCGGTTTTATATTTTGTCCCTCTCACAACTGTTCTCCGTGGCATAATAGAGGGTTGAGATTGAATTTTAAAGTTGAGCTCCAATTGATCCAAAGGCTTTTATTATTCAAGTTCAAAATTTAAACCCAGATGCTAAGAATTTCTCTTCCAGGACTAAGATTGACACAAAGTTAATATAATTTCAAACTCGCTATTTTATATGTGTGTGTGTGTGTGTCCTCTCTCTCTCACACACACGAACGTTTCCAATCTCATAGTTAATAATCATACTGGGAAAAATTAAGTCAAGTATAGTAGGTATAATCCGTGATTGTACATCTTTCATAAATCACATTTCTAATTAGGCAATGTTTTGGGAAAAAAAAAAAGTTGCCTAAATCCATGACTTATGCATTTTCAAAACATTTCGTAATTAAATTTGCTTATAGTATAACGTAATTACAGTTTTCCACATTGCTCTTATCGTTGAAATTTTTTGAGTCGATTGATCGTTAACATTTTGATGCTTCAAATAAAAAAATTGCTCTTCATCCTTCTGTATTCAATTGTCTATATTATACTCTAATACATTTGCAAAAGTAGTGGTATACCATACTTAGAATTTAGGGTTTGGAATTTTCACATTCGTATATAAAAAGAAGTCCCTTCTCTAAACTTTAATTCTATTGTATTTTTTTGCTGTATTTGTCACTTAGAACAAGATCGTAACTTTAATTTTGTGAAGTTATTACATTCAGACGTGTTGTGGTCAAAACGTGTTGCTTCGTGCCTCTAGGCACGGGCAATCCCTAGTACTCCTACAACATATCCCAATAATAGCAATTAAAGCCAATAACCACATCGCTTCAAAAACAAATTCGTAATCAAAACCCAAAAACAAAAACAAAAAAAAATCAACAAAGAAAAAGCCAGCTACTCCCGTGTCCTGCCTATTGGGTCATGCCACAATTTTTGGAAGTCCAAGAGTTTTTTCTTAGAGTCCATGATTATAAAGGAATCATGCCAACCAAATCATTCACAGTAAGTCCAAGACGTCTTTTTTCATATCTGTATTATTTCTATGCAAAAGGTGAATTATTATCCGGGAGACATTTCTCGAAAGCAGCTTTCAAGAGCGGAGTTCGGGGACCCAGTAGTGCAAGGGTGCACTAAGGTTTGCAGTGCAGCATCTGAGCCGTCCACCTCGCAATCAATGGTCCGGATTTCATCTCAGTCCATGCAAAATTGCGTCGTCCATTGCCGAGATGAGATCCAGACCATTCATTGCCGAGATGAACGGTTCGGATGTCGCACTACAACCCTGTAGTGCAGCCCTACGTTACATTCAAAAGCAGCCCCAAATGGATTTTCTTTCTGTTATCCAACAATTAAAACAGCAAAAAAGGACATGCCAAAAGCTAACAAAAACCTTCTCTCAACTATATGTTTGCCCACCATGAAATGATAATGCTGATGTGAATATTGTCGGTTGACAGAGAGGTGAGATATGTCAGCTATGGAGTTAAATTTTGTAGGGTATCTTGGCTGCAGACCCCTATTTCAAAGAAGGCCAGTAGATTACAGTGTTCTAAAAGAAGGTCTGGAAGGCCGAGTACTCGCTGACTAGGCGCTAGAAGGCCCCTCGCCGACTAACCCAACTACACCGACTACCCCGACTAATTGTCCGACTAGGCGTCAAGTACTCGGCCCTGGAAGCTAGAAGGTGTCCGGCCGCCCTGGGAGCGCCTAGCGAGTTTTAGAACCTTGGTAGATTGTCTAGGAAGAAGAACAATCTGAGGCAAACTGATGTTGCATTGGCTTTCCAGATGAGAAAATCAGTTTCTGGGATGTGGGTCTGGGATGTGGGTAAGGCAATAGAACTGCTAGATTTGGCAATTCAAAGCACGGCCTCCTCCACCTCTACCAGGCAAAGCCAATTAGCCAATTTGGCAATTCAAAGCACGGATCACTCAAAGAGTTATACTGGTACATACAAAAAGAAGGGAGGAAAGAGTCGGAAAGGAACATACAAATACAAGAAGGAAAGAGACAGAATTGTTCACAAAATTGACAGGCATTGCAGAGCACCCACAAAATGGTGCTTATAATCTTGATTCTTGATAAGCTAAAAGTTTCTGCGTTAATTAGAAAACAAACAAGCAAACCAAAGCAGTTTCTTATGCGAGATGAGAATAGTAAAAGAAAAGTGAAGAATCTTTCTGTAACAGAACCTGAAAGGCTACAACTTAAACACCAGCAAAAAACCCTCAGCCATCTAATCTGCTGCCTCCACGGTCTTTGAAGCTTCAATATCCTTTAACCTTTCCAGAGAAGTTATGCGTCCATCCAGAGATTCATGCAGCCCTTTCATCTGGACACAAAAAGTAGTTAAAAACTTAAATGCATACTCTTAGAATACTAATTATGAATCTGCACGTCAAAGTCACCATCTCTATTCTACTCAACAATACTAAAAACAACTCAACTTAACTAAGTGCTTTCATGACAACACCACCTAAGTTAAGTACCATATACTACTGTACTCAATATAGTGCTTTCTTATGGCCCCACATATGACATAACATGTGAGTCTGTGACCGATACTTAACCTGAACAGAGAAAATGCGAAATACAAATAAAGAAACACTCAAATTGTTATTGTAATCGTATCTACCAAAATATAAATGGCTCAAAACTTGCAAGGTATGCTAAAATCAAATGAGAGCTAATAAGAGGCATAGTATGCAGAAAATGGCAGCTCATTGGACTCAAACCACCATTTTCTTGTATAACAACCCATGCATGTAAATTGTAAACTGGACTGGGAACGGAGCTAGGATTTACACAAAGGGGATGCCGAAACTTATAACGTGAAATTCCACATATTCACATGGTTTTGGATTTTTAAAATTTCCTTGCACATAGTTTGTTTAGGCACTTTCTATTCATACTTGTCAAAAAGCATACATATACACATAAAAGGAAGTAATTCTTTTTCACCACATAACCACTTTTATTTTATTTTTTGACGTTTGGCGGGGCCGATATAGTATGTTATGTCATGTGTATTTAATACTAAATATAGGATGACTCTAGCAAGGTTGGGGGTGGCCCAGTCCCACCTCACCCCTACACTTACCTCCACCCTCAACGAGACCGAGTGCCAACCAACAGCCCCAACAACAAGCTTGGCTACCACCGATTCAAGTTAATAGGGAAACATTCCAAAATCAGGAGATAAACACTTCAAGAATATATCTTGTCGTGCATTTTCCTAACTATTCAGTTCACAAACACCCCCTAGATCTCGCTCACAGTAAAATAAGCTACCCTATTTCTAGCCAAGGTCATACCAGCTTCACAAGATTAGAAAACACCGGATCCAAAGTTCCAAACAATTTGGATAAAATGGAGGTACTCCTTGCATGTCATCTAATCAAGAAGTGCTACAACATATTTTTGACCCCTAACAAAACCAATGAATTTAAGTACAATATTGGAGAGCTCTCAATAATTATGGCTATGTTAGGAACTTCGCAAATTCGCCAATCATTCATTTTAAATTGAAGAAAAATGGTTCACTATATTTTACGGCAATGGAAAAAGTTGATTTGAGATGAAAGAACAATAGCTCTCAGATAATACTAATCTTTATATGTTTGGAAACATTTCATACCACTCTTGATAATACGTCTTTTCCTCCTTTCAATTATAAGAAGCAACAATCAGTATCAAGCATCATGGGCAAGTGGTTTTGGACTATCTGCTAAATACATTTGCTAGGCATGGTTTTTGAGGTATTTGGGCAAATATGGTGACAGAAGAGTCAGTAAAGTTGTCAAATCCCAAACAAAATTCTTTCACTTTCATTTGCCAAACGGCTAAACCTTCAAGAGCCGAGATATCCATTGCCAAGGGTAGTTTAGTTATATGAAAGATTTGCGGGTTCAAGGGTCATTCAGCATTATGAAATATTTGTGGGTAGGGATGTGCACTCTCGTTCAATTTCCCTTGGCACGATTTGCACTTGGGTTCATTGTTTGACAAGTAAATGAACACGTTGCCCAAAAGGCCCAAGTGCTGGAGTACTATAAAGACCTTAGGCCCTTAACCCTTTAAAGGCAGAAGGCAATAGGGAGATGAATAACTTCACGCAACAACCCAATTCGTAAATTTAATTCGATTCACAATCCATATACTAAAATGTAAATCCTCTACATGTACAAGAAGTGAAGTTAGGGCACCATATCAGACCGTTTAAAGGCAATAAAAATGTTGATAAGAAATGAAGCTAAGAAACTGGTAAAAGAAGGAAACGCTAACCGATATGACAATTGCCAGGAAGAGAAGAAGAAAAGAACGATCCGAGGAAATTAGGATGAAAACAACAAAACTACGATTTTAACCTTTTCAGAGATGGATTGGTGAGCAGCCTTGTAATCCTCGTGGAGGATGTACAAACCCGCTAACGATGCCGTTGCTGCGCCAGCGAAGAAGGACGCCATTTTCACTCTTAGAACGTAACCCATCGCGCTCTCTCTCTCTCTCTCTCTCTCTCCCAAATTCTGATTGAAGATTCTTCGAGAATGGGCTGTGGCTCAGGTTTTCTCCTCTCTGTGACTTGCTGTTCTGTGCCAACTCTAGTCCCAAAGGAACGACGTCGTTTACCTTCTCTAAATTCATTTTTTGGGTTTCTTGTGTAGTATTTGACATCGAGTTGAACCAAGAAAAATGCCAGAAAGAACAAGAATATTTTTATGCGATGTGGTTGAACCAATTCTTCATATAGCGGTTTATTATAGATCGATGTGAACATCACGAACTATCCCGTAACAAAACCAGTCATTGCTGCTACCCATATCCGGTTGTCTTCTATAAAGAAGCTGGGGCCAACCAAGAGATAGTAGTGCAGACCTATGGTGGGTATGGTCATAAATCCACAAAAGAATCCCGCTCCAATTACTCTCTCGAGGATCTTGTCGAGTATTTTAAGCAAAAATGATGGCCCTAAGTCTGACATTTTTCCTCATTGCGTACGTGTTGTCAAAGAGCTGAACAATGAAAATAGATGGCGGGTGCCTGATTGCATTGATTGGGTCATGTAGGAACACGGTTCTAGTCCACCGGTCTGTTAGGATGTCTCAACTGCGTACATTACTACGATCTTCCACTTGACACTATCGTAATGATAAATGACTCGTCTCACCGTGACCTCCAATCTTGAATTCTCAATACTTATGTCACTCCATCCCCGCAGGGGCAGAGAACCCGTTGCTATCTCGATTGTGCTACCAGAGGCTCTGGGGAAGCCGGAATCGGACTTTTGTTTTGTTGTTCTGTGCCAACTCTAGTCCCAAAGGAACGACGTCGTTTACCTTCTTTAAATTCATTTTTTGGGTTTCTTGTGTAGTATTTGACATCAGCATACTTACATATCACACACCTAAACTATCTCAGCATTTCAAACTAACACTTGAACTATAAAAACCCTACAATCAGCTACCCTAATCGATCTAAACTCATCAACTTGGCCCAACCATCAATACGAAGTCACTCATAACCATTAAAGACGCATGAAACCACTACGTTTATGTTTGTTATAAATGTTACATGTTTTTTTTTGTTCTCAAATGAACGATAAATAAAGTTAAAATACAAATAGCATTAAGGTGGAGTTAGCCAAATCAGCTAAGTGCTAAAACAGCTAAACATGAATTTCGAGATATATCATTATCCTCACATACACTACTATTTTTAGTCCTTTTAGTACTTTTAAAAAAATCCTCCTAACTATTTTTTTTACTATTTATTTGAGAACCAAACAACATTAACTTGCATTCGCTTATTTGTTTGCCTCTTTTTAACGGTTATATGTAGTTTTACATGACCTGCTGGGCCAAGTTGACGAGTTTAAATAGATTAAGGAAGTCGATTGTAGGATTTTATAGCTGAGAGAGAGAAATTGGAAAAGTGAGATAGTTTAAGGAGTGCAATATGTAATTAAGCCTGACATCTCCCAATTTATTTCTTTACGTTGCCGTTTCAACTTCCCACATGCCACGATGGTTGAAACTCGTCAAATGCCATTGCCGCCTTTGCCTCACGGTTTCCTCCCCCCTCTCCCCCGTGGCTGTATATATATCTACAGCTTCTCTCTCTCTCTCTCTAAGAAATATCTAGGGTTTGACGAAGTTGGGTATTCGAGAAAATGCAGCAACCGACGAAAACTTCACCAATGTTCCCTTCAACTCCGAATGCCATGACAACAGAAGAAATTCAAAAGGTTTCTTTAACTACACCCATTTACACAGCGATATATAGTACTACATTTCAATTGATCTTGATTTTTGTTTGCCCGAGGAGAAAATTTCCTTCGAACCCTGTGCCACCATTTTCCAAGAAAGCGCTCTCTAATTGTAGAATCGCATACTGTTTTAGAGAAATGACGTACTGATAGAATTATATCCTTTTCGATTTTGCACCCACACACATATTTATGTATCTTGATTTTGCATATATAGGTGTTTTTAGGAGTCCTTGATGCATTTATTTAATGTTTGAGAAATTAGAATGGATTTATGGCCATAAGACTTCTTATTCTAGACATGGGTTGTGAAGTGTGAACGGTGAACGAGACATGAATGATATGTTGTTTCAAGGGAAATTCAATTCGTATATTTAAGGAAGAATGGGAGATTGATGAACCTGATTGCAGTATAGACTAGATAAATAAATACTTAAATAGGGAATGATGAATGTGGCTATGAATTCTTTTTGTAATAAAGAATGGGAGATTGATGAATCTGATTGCAGTATAGACTAGATAAATAAATAATACTTAAATAGGGAACGATGAATGTGGATATGAATTCTTTTGATAACAACATGAGGACGCGTCTTCTTCTTTGATGCAGTATTTGGAGGAGAACAAAAGGTTGATTTGGGCAATAATGGAGAGCAATAACCTTGGAAAAACTACCGAGAATGCCCAGTAAGTGAAATCTCTTCTGCTAGATGCATATTATTACCTTATTCCTAATTTTGTTTGTATGTGTAGCTTGTTCTCTCGTCCGCTACCATGGGTCCATCACGGTAATCGTCATGACTTTGAAGTTGCATTGTTTGACTAAAGATTACAGTGATAGATACTCCATATGTGAACTGTCGTGCTATTGTTTTTAGTATTTATTTGTTGGAAGAGGGTGCAACTGTCATGGTAGAACCCATGATACATGGATCCTTCATTTTGGCTGAAGTACTCGTGTCCTATGTCCGACACGCGTATCAATTTTGGACACTCCGATCCTCTAATCGTATGATATTTACAGAAAAAGAATACCAAATTAGCTAGAAATATTTCTAGACTTTCACATGGACATGAAATAGAAATAACAAATTTTTCTTACTCTTCTTGTTTAAATACATTACGAAGTACTATATAATTTACAATATATAACTTGCTCTAGTCAAGACGTGTCTCCGTACCCGTACCCGTACTCCGTTATGGGACACATATCCCAGTATCCTAAGATTTAAGTCTAGGAAGGTCCAATGCTTGGACATGCACCTGCACCCGATACTCGTACCCGAGTCCATGTAACATAGGGTAGAACTGCAAGCTGTTCGCACCTTACCTAAGGCATTCTACATAACTCAAGGAACGAAATCATGATTTCTGCACCGTAGTTATGCGTTAGTATTCCTAGTTTTGGATGAAGCATCAGAGGTCTGGAAATACCTCGTAAATTCGGGATTACATAATTATCTGGCCTTTTTTTGTCATGTTGCATGGATGCATTGCATTTGATACAAACTAAGACGGGAAAGACAGTCATGTATGGGACTTTTTATGGTAAGAACTAAGAAATGGTAGAGGTTAAATGAAACTGTGCAACATAGCCAACTATGTTTTGTATAGCCACTGATTACCAAGAACTGTGGAGGATATGAGTTAGGAATAGTGCATAAGTTAGCTGTTAATGAAATCATCAAATATAAGCTTTTTGGTGATGAATAGTTCTCAGTCTTTTGTCCCTCTTGTCTCTATCTGCATCAAGAAGAGTGTGTCTGGGTTTCTCCTGGAAATAGAACTTTAGAGGTGCTCTGCTTTGACGGTGTGTTTCACAACTTAGTAATGATTTTGTTGGACTGAACTTGGCAGTCTACGTATCAAAGACTATTTACTGCAGAAGTTGGCAAATTTAAAGGATTGCCAATGAAGATACAAAAAGATTACAGCTTGATTAGATTTCAGAATATTAAGACGAGAGGGTAAACAAACTACAAGGTCAAGGTCAGATAAAATAGTTAGCCCATGTGTTGTGACAAAGTTCTTGTGATCTTCATCGAATTTGAAAAAGTCAATAAGATTTCAGGTTCCTACAGAGGAAGTTTAGAGGTTGCCAAGAATCACTAATGCTAATTATTGTGGAAAATTATTGGGTAGGTTGAGTTAGGTTTTTCAATATACTAAAAATCATCTCTGGCAGTTCATTTCTGTATATCACTAGCTGAAATCGAAAATGAATTTATTTCCTAGTTATGAATTCAACCTATAGGATGGGAAGACTGGATTTTTTCTCCTTCGGGATGTTTCAACCTCCTCAAAATGTTCTAATATTTTGTATAGCCGTAACATGTCTTATGTCAGTCATACCGACTCATACGTTAACAATGTATTTTCTTCACATCTAAAGAGGACACATAATCTATTTAGTCATCACTATAGATTCAATCAAGTTTCAACTTCAACTTGGTTGGAAAGCTGTCGGAACAGATTGTCTTTAAAGAAGTATTGGTGTTTTTCAGAATTTGTTGGGAATCTCAGTGGAAACGGGATGTCCTCTCACTCTTCTTTATCTAAATAGCTTTAACTTGCTTGTATTCTTTAGGCTGCCCGAACCTCACGACAATTTCACTGATTCAGGTATCAAGCCCAGCTTCAGCAGAACTTAATCTACTTAGCTGCAATTGCCGATGCCCAACCACAAGCACCAGCAACGACTTCTCAGGTGGGTTAACTTATCAAGTGAAGTTTAACATACAGGACCATTACGGCTTCTTTCTCAAAATCTTAAAAAACTGCAGGCTCCCTTGCAATCTTTTGTGCAACAAGAGCATCACAACCAACAACCTCAGCCAGGAACGGCTCAGCAACAACCAAGTGTTGTGACTCCAAACTTTCCTTTCCAGCTGAATGCCCTTCAGTCTCGAGATCAACAACAGCATCAGCTCCTCCAACAACAGTACATGGGTATGATACCCGGAGCGAACACTGGCATGCATCAAGCCATGCAAATTGGAAATTCAGGATTTTTGGGAGACGCGCGAAGGGGAAGCAGGCAAGATCTCTTGGAGACTGGATCTGGTGGAAGTCAAGGAGGGAACTCTGCCTCTGGACGTCTCACCAGGGAAAGGGATTTTCATCTCTGAGATGTATATGGTATCCTGGCAATAGGTCCGTCCCTTTAGGTATTCATTAGACTTTTAGTTTTTGGAAGTTCGTTGTGCATCCAAACAAGCATTGCAGTTTCTATTAGTAGGTTAACCAACCAATACCATTCGTCGTTCATGACTGTGTCATGTTGGCCAAAGGTTTGAGCATAGAATTGCCAACTTTATGAACCTTTCTAATACTAGTTGTCAAGACTTGATTGACCGTTTACTCTTTACTACTCCCTCCGTCCATTTTTAAATGTGTTGCTTCGTAAATCCAACTTATTAAAAAAACATCATTATTACATCTTTCACATCAATTTTTCACTTTCTACATTAACTTTTACCTCTACTTTCCAAAATTATCCTTCACCCTTACCCATTAACTTTTTACCCACTAACTTTTCAAAAGGGCAAAATGATAATTCTACAAACTTTTACCCATTAACTTTTCAAAACACACACTTATTAAGGGACAACCCAAAATGGAAATGTCAACACTTAAAAAGGGACGGTGGGAGTATCTCATATCATAGTCTCTCTCTCTCTCTCTCAACCCAAAATGTAAGTCTATATATGAAAGCATCTCCTGTTCGGTTTTTCTACCTGTTCTCTCTCATATGCATTATGTATACATATACTATATGTGCGTTTATATATTTTGTACACAGTTGTGAGATCCCTCAATTTTGTTCCCCCCACCCCCAATCTCTCTCTCTCTCTCTCTCTCTTCATATGGAATACCTATGTTTAGTTTCTGTTTTTGAAAAAATTCCCGCAACTGCAAATCAAACACCGGAAAATGACAACGAAATTTGCCTTTTGGCAAATCTATTTTACATGGGAAATAGTGAAACGCATTTTATGTTTAAACAAACGGAGCCATCAATTGGAATGGAAGAGTTATGCTTTGTGATCTAAATCTCCATCTGCCCCACAACATAGTTAAGTTGACGTTAACAATGTTGGGACCATGGCCTTCACTCCTAAAAGATACTCCCTCCGTCCCTATTTAAATGATTATGTTACTATTCCAGCTGGATTCGAAAGTTGTTTATAATTTTCAATCTATATTACATAAAATATGCAATATGGATCTTGTTTTATAGAAATCAATGAGTTCTAAAATACAATTTTTTCAAAAGTACATAATATATTATAGATTGAAAGTTATAGACAATTTAAAAATAAAGTCAAAAAGTGAAAGTGGTCATTTAAAAAGGGACGGAGGGAGTAATTCAGAAGTCAAATCCGGATACTACTTTCCGTCCTCCATGGAAACTGGATATTGCAAATCTCCAGCTATTGTCAGGCTCGCTGATAAAAAAAAAAAAAAAAACAAACACAAATAACTACATTGACTAAATCTCAACTATAGATGTTTTCATTATATGTGAAACTGAGTTTCGCAGCTCGGGTAAAACCGAAAAGGAATCGAGTTCAAAAAGTCATTGGCCAAGTATTCAGACAAACATGATCGCCACCCTTTGCTAGAGCAATTTGCCACTATTGAAAGCATCACATTGTACATTACTCGGGCTCAGCTAACTGCCCCAAACCATAAGTCCACCCTAACAAAGGATAAAAAATAACCTCCAGCGACAGGTTAGCTGGACTTTTAACTAACTTCCAGCAAGTTACCAACTTTATGCCGTATAATTTGACAGGTTCATGAGGAATTGATATGAGAACACTACCCCATTCAGGAATATACTTAATAACCTGGCAGCAGCATAGCTGCATTGCAACGGCTCACTAATAGGAATTATAGCATTTAATAAGGGCAATTTCAGCCATTTCATGAAATCATTGTTTCCCAATGATTAAGAATCCAAAAACATAGGTTAGCTGCCAGATGCAATTGTGCACAAGAATGTCACAGCAGGCAGTCATTTTGGATGCACTGTTCTGAGTGTACCAACTCATGCAGGAATAAAAAGAAACAAAAGGAAGGGAGAAGGGGAGGGGGGCAACTAATAAGATTATAATCAAAAGAGGGCGAAAGACGACTTTTTGAATCTCTTTTATAGTTTGGAGATTCTCCCTCACATCCTGTCATCGTCTCCTCCATCTGGCACATTGGTGTGCACATTCATTCAACTAAATATGACGATGTCCAAATTGTATCCTGCCAAACCAAATATTTGAAAGAATTACAAGCGCTCAAAGAAAGGAAAAGGACAACAAAAGTAGACATAGGAAGCAGAAAATGCTAATATCAGAAACAAGTACTCCATAAATGCTTTAGTGCATAGATTTGTACGCAGCAGCATTACAGAGTAAAGCGATGTATAACAAAAACTAAACAATGTTGCTCAAAATTCGTTATTTAAAAGCCAAGACCATGTTGAAGAAAGATATCTTTGTAATATTTTTCCTAGAATGCTCGTGAGAACCCTGAATTAGGTTCCTTCAATTCTGCATAATATAACTAGTTACTACACTGAGCAAGTGATCACAAGTTCATAACTGATAAAACAATCCAACAGACATCAGAAAACAGATAACTAGTCCTTGAAGAATGGTGTCTATGCCCTGGTAACTACTTGTCAAGGTTAATATTTAGGCATATAGGCATTCTAGCTCCCGAAAATGTGGGCTTTCCAAATTCCAAGGAATAGTCAACCACAAAGGGAGGGAGAAGAGGAAGTAGGGCTGATCAACCAGCCGAACAAGAAGAGCAGTGGATTGTCCAAGCTTGATTTGAAAGATTAACAGGCTCCAAAAGAATGTACAAGCTTGTTTGGTTAGCTAACGAACCAATCTCAAATAAGCTTGTTAAACAAGCCAAACAAGAGCAGCTTGGCTTGTTTATCATCTTTAGTATACAATTCCAAAATATAATTTTATCTGAAACAGAACAAATGAAAGAATATAACTGAACTTCTCGCCTTACTGCCTTACTGTTACTGCCAATGGCTGAAATTTTTCCATACAACACAATCATTAGGTAATCGAAACCGACATCAAGGGAACTTACTATCTTCTGGAGTTTGATGCAACTGCAGTAGCCCTGTTGCATACCACAAAAAAAAAAAAAAAAAAACCTCATCATATAAACTTAACGAACTTGCAATGATTGCACAGCAGCTTTTTAAGAACTTGGATCAATACCTTCCCTGCTGCTTCCCAACAAGGTTAGCACTAGGTCTAGCATGAGTTGATCCCTTGCTCACGGAACTGCCCAAACCTGACCTATCATGATTTGCTCCGTTTCCAACTGCCATATGTCCAGATGACTGGCCAGGCCTACTTTCATTGCCATTCACCTCCAGAGGATCTTTTGGTTTGCTCAAAATTCTTACATTTGAGATACTTCCAGCATTTAGACTAGCACCATTAGAATGTTGATTGGGAACTGAGAGCTGCGAAGGATTGTCAGCGGCAGACCTCATAGAGTTGGAATCGATAGATGGGACCCTCTTCACTCGATGAGATTGTGCCATGGGCGTAACAGCAACAGATGGCAACAGTGAGGAATAAGCAGGAGATACAGTTTTAGCTGCTGCTGCTATCTTGGCGACGGCTGCTGTCGCAGCTATGATTTCTTGTGCACCCTCTCTAAGTTGAATGAAGTCCCCTTCAATTAAGAATAACTGAAATAGAAAAATGAGGTTCTCGGATTGCAATTTACATTCGTGATAAACAAAAAATGAAAGAGAAGCTTAACAAAAGAAAGCTTGAAGAGTAATAGAACTTACTTCAGGATGACCAGCCACAAAGTCATCAAGTTTTCCATACTTTTTCTTGTAATCGTGCCAATGAAGAGGTGCAAGCATTTTCCCAAGCCTATTCGGAAGCTGTATTGAAATAGATAAAAACATCAATGAAACAAAAATGTGAAATAAAAAATGCACTATAGTAGAATTAATGTACACTCACAGTAGAGCTAATCCTGATTTTACCACCAGATCCAGGTGGTATTGTTCGAACAACGCAAGCCAACAATGATCTTTCATCAAGAAGAACAATCTCCGATGCTTTACCAACTGCAGGTATATTTCTCTGTCCAGATGAGACGAATGCTTCAGATAAAATGCCACCAGTGGGGTTATTCATTGTTGGTTCGCTTAAATCCACATGATTGATTGAAGTTTCAGACAATGGAGTGTTGGCAGAGCTTTCTTGTTCTATAGTGAACCCTTGACCCTCCAGTCCATGATTAGTAGAAGTTGTAATGGTCTTCTCCTGTGCCAGTTGAAATCAAGACTAGCTTAGAATCTGTCAATTCTCAGGCAATTAAAACCAGATCGACCATGATCACAAGTAAACAAAACCTAAGCACAGACAAATATGTAACTCGGTCACCCGCAAATCAATATCAAAAAGACAAACCTTAGTTTCACTATTCTCTGAAAGAGAGTCTAATCTTAAAGCATCATGGAATTGGGAAGAAACATGTTGCAAGCTTTGTTGGGGTTGAGGGGCTACTAGGTAGCTTTTATCAACCTGCTCAAAAACCAGAAAAGAGACTCAGTGCATCAAAAAATGGGAAAGAGCATATGAAAATCATTGCATAAGCATCATCTTGAAGGATAACATTTTGGAGACATAACCTGTCCTTCCTCGGCTGTCGTTCTGATCACTGTATCTGCCTCCATTCCCTGGCTGGAATGAATATCCAAATACTCTGAATGAATAGCTTGCCCATTTGCAGACACTTCATAGTCATAATTACTATCGGATCTCAACAAGCTCTGATCAGTTTGGGATGGAGGATATTGGCTGTGGGCTGCCACCTGTGAACCATCTGGTGAAGCCTGAGAGGGAGAGGGAGAGATTACTCAAAAGTACAATTCCGTGAGTTATGTGAAAGATGAGAACCAAAAAAATGAATCCATTCTCTTTTACCTGTTGGTTCTGCCAATGTTGAAGGGGTGAAAGTGCTGGTACCGAGTGAAAATGGCCAACATGAGATTGAGCAATATGTGATGGCACTGAGTGGGGAACTCCTTGTTGATGCATTACAAATGGATGCATAGCAGTCACCTGTCCTGGTGGAAGGTAGGTAGGCATCCCGAGTAGGGATGCTGGAGAAATTGCAACACCATGAACATGGTTGCCCTAGCAATGAAAAGTGGCTAAATTATCACAACTCACAAGTATGTACAGACATTTGATTTTACTGTTTGTCTGTAGGTAACCACAACTTTGCTTTGCTAGGAGGAAAAGCCAGTACATCACAATTAAATAGCTGAGCAAGCATAGGAAAGCTCCAAGGAGAAAAGACAAACCAAACCAAAGCAACCTCACACTATTGTTGCAATCAATTGAGTCCGCTACATTAATAATATTTCAGTCTATCGGGGGATATATGTTCAGTTAAACTGAACAAGCTTAGATCAATTTCGAATAGAAAATCTCATGTCAATTTAGGTCTCATGTCAATCTAATGGTATCACTCTTTTTTTAAGTTGTACATTACTGAACAATTCAAAAACATTGCCATAAACATGAATCAAACACTGATGAAAGGATGATCCCTTTGCATCCATCTTCAATAAAAAAATCCTAGCATTCCTAGAACACAAATTGTTTCCAGGAGCTAACACTGTACAATATGGTAAAGAGAGACAGGGTGGATGAAGGGAAAAAAACAACAGAACACGTTCTACCTCAGTTGAAGCATTGCCAGTTGAGATAAAAGATGAAACATTTTCTGCATTTCCAGTTGGAAGACCCCCAGAATTTGCGCTTGGCATGATAGATCCATTGACATCCAGCTGGTTCCCATTGTTCTGTCCAAACTGAGGAGAATCCTTAGAATTCGTTTGGGATATATGTGTTTCGTCAGGGTAAGTTCCACTCCTCTCTCTTGCATCTGCGAGTTCAAGCTGGAGTTGCTGTATTGTATGAGCATGAAGCCTCTCCATCTCGGCAAACTAACATATGTAACCCACAGATATAAAATCAGTATTGCTAATCAAGCTAACAAATTGACTGAGACCCAAAAATGGAGGTTAATCAGCAAATTAACCACCAAACAGAACTAGCAGGCCAAGTATGGCAAACAAAATCTATCTTCCACTCATCAGCATGAAAGTTGCAAAGTAATGCCCATGCCAGTTCATGAATTTGAAGTCCAGAGTAAACAACCTGTCTTTGACAACCAATCCAAAGCTGGTGATATTGTTCTGTTCGCTCTCGCAATTCAGCTTGTAGTGTGTAGTGATTAGTAGTTGATTGCAACGCATCCATCTCCTGGAGACGTGTAATCCACGCTTGAGCTTCCCTCAGCTGTTCATCTCTGTAAAGGATGGTTTCCTGAGCAACCCTATGCTGAAAGATAAAGCTATTTTTAGGCACTCCACTAACCAAGGTATGCATCAAACCTCCAATGAGCAGACAAACAAATTAACCAGGTCCCAAAAAAAGAGGAAAGAGGAGGGAGGGAGGGAGAGAGAGAGAGAAGTCTCAACATCAAAAGCAAAACCCAAGCATGCAAAAAATCAGTGAACAATGTTTATGAATTTCTGCTCCAAATGACACTTGTTCTTCTCATAGCACCCAAGTTAAATTCCAGAAACACAAAAAAAGTCTTAACTAATACCCAAGCGGAAATCACAAGGTGTAAACTTCTATTTAACATCACTTAACAAGAGCAGTAGAACATGCAATTTAACAAGAGCAATAGAACATGCAACTTAACAAACCTGTTCCTGCAACTCGAGGAACTGCCTCTCTTTCTCCTGAATATGTTCTTGAAAGTCATGTATCTGTTTAACATGTTGTGCTTTTTCAGCTTCTGAGTTGTCACGATCTCTCCTGCCGAAAAGATATCACAAATGTACCATATTACCTAACATCCAGGAGGACAGGAAAACAGAAGAAATCACTAATTATAGGTTTAGGACAGGAGATGAATTTTTTCTTTTCATTTTTTGTCGAGTAAAGGATAGTCAACACAATAGCCACATCTATATAGTTGTTTTACTGAACTAGGATGGAAAGGAGGGTAAAAATACCAGCATGTGAGGCCATTGTGAAAAAGGGAAAATTTGTTTGATTTAATAATCGTATCATGTTGCAAGTTGTTGAGATATTTTGAGATCAGACGTTAATACACTTGAATGTATTACATTAAGAGTAGCATTCTAGGGACCCTAACACACACCGGAAGGTCTGCAATTCTTTGCTTTGTTCTCTGAGGAGATCTTCCTTAGCCCATGCCTGCCAAAACAGAGAACAATGACTGAATCACTAACCACGCATTCTACGATGACACAACAAGAAACAAATATAATAGAAATGCTTAACAAACCGCTTCAGTATCCAATTTAATGGCATGCAGCTCTCTATCTTTCTCTTCCATCTTCCTCTCCAGTTCACGTATTGTTTGTTCCATTTCATGTAGTTGCTCCTTCACAACCAAGCAAAAACATATCTATAAACAAAAGACTCAATATACAAACTTAGTGACTTTGGATGATGAACCAACACGCACGCGCACAACATGTAGCAAGAAGAAACAATCAATCATGACACACTTGTACATCGTATGGCAAGATTTCATACATCCGCCCTCACACAAATTTTCACACTAATATCAAATGGAGAAGAAGAGCTCAACATCAGCTCCTGGGGAAGCAAGCAACGCGTATGTTAGGGTTCCCATAAATGAATTCCAGAATCTAAATTCTTAATAAACGATCCCGTTTGACCATTTAAGGAGACCCATTGCCATTGGTAATTTCTTCAATTTTATAGTCGTGTGTCATAACATAATCATCCTGTTAAGATTGATCATTGATCTAAACCATCCAACTCCTTATTATGTATGCAATTCAACATGCCAACAATCAAACAACATATTAGAAGTACGAGACCGCAAATCGGAAATGTCTGAGGATTACAACCATAATTGGATATTGAACATCTGGTGGGGTGTCCCTTTATTGATCAGCCTCCACAGACACAACCAACGACGCACTAGAAAAATTAGAAAACCAAACCTGAAGCTTGACATTGGCGTTGGAGTGCTCTTTAATCTGAGCATCAAAGTTGTTCTGCATTTGTATCATCTCCGACCGGGCAATAATTTGTGCCCGAAGCTCCATCTCCATATGCTGCAGTTCCTCTCTTTGCCTCGCGACGCTGTGAAGCCGATGCTGCAGGACATCGTTTTCCGAACTTCCACCGTCAATGGTGATCGAACAGAAGTCCACGTCAGCCGGCTCTCTTCCCTGCTGCACCTTGACAAAAACAGCAAAAACAACTTCATTTTCACTGACCTCAAACCACCAATGACAAAACCCTAATCTCAAAACACATCCATTACCTCGTATATCGTTCTCTCATCCGATTGCCCTAACTTCGCACGCTCCAACTCCTAAAAAAAAAATCAGTACACATATCAACGAGAAAGTAGGAAACCCTAACCTTTTCAATTCCAACGGAAACAATGCGAGTAGGTTTAGTAAATAACCAAACCTCGCTGGTGAGGTTCCGGACCGATTGCTCGGAAACAATGCGCCACTCTTTGCGGGAAGACTGCTGCATCGGGATAGAAACACCGCGTGCGGCGGCGGCAACACTGGCCGCGGCGGCCTCCATTGGGAATCAAAACAAACACGGAACTTGCTCCAATTTCTGTACGCAACGGAAGAACCCTAACTTTATCGGGAAAAAGGAAAACAAGAAAAAATCGGAGTGAAGAAAACCCTAGAACTGAAGCACGACGAGGATAGAGTGACAGTGGGAAGGAGGGAAAGATAGAGAGAATGAGAAGGGAATTGACGAGGGTAGGACGGAAAGGGGGGTGTACCTGGTGTGCTTGTGGGTTTTGGTGGATTATTTGAGGGGGGTTTTGCGATTGGAGGGTTTTAAGGGGATTGGAGGGTAAAGAATCAAGAGTTATTGACGACAGAGCGCGAAGAGAGAGAGAGAGAGAGATGATTGGGGGTTGGACGATTTTCTGCTATTTAATGGGGATTATATGCGGGTCGGGTTGGGGTCGTCAACGTTTAGGTGGACCGTCAATCATACGTGGAATGGAAACTGTGTGGGACCAAAAACTATGGGTACACACCATACCACCCCACCTTGTGTAGGGGCCGAGTCGAGTTGAGCTTTATAATGTTTAAGTTTGTTCGTTAAATTTAACAAAATTTGATGAATTGATCTCAAGCCGAATTTGCATACGTTTGAGTCGAACTCAAACTTGAAATGAATTTTTTACTCTGTTTATAAATAAGTTCATGCACATATATAATTATGAAAACATATTAAAATGTAAGATGATAATATAATACTTCTAAAATCTTATTTATGTATAATTTATAAAATTTTCATTATGTACATGTAAAAAAGTTCATATGTATTCAAAGTTTTATGTGAAATTCGTATGAGATATACATATGTATACTCCAAGCTCGCATGTCTAATTGAGCCGAATATTATCAAGTTCAGGTTTGACTCATTTGTTAAACGAGCATAAACAGTTCACGGACGACTTGGTTCAGTTTGTTTAGTATTCGAATCGAACTCAAACGAATTTTTACTAAGTCGAGTCTCGAACAGTTCACGAATGACTTAAACGACTTGGTTGATTTTGTAGCCCTACTTTGTGAATTTCGCACAAAGTGTGTACATTGGTGTGCCCATTGCCCTAGTAAAGCTTTTGTAGAAACTGCTACTGTACGCAAAATTGCAAAGCGTTGAGTGGGCCGGCCCAAGATGATGGGCTGCCCTATGTTTCAAGGCTATAAGTGGACTTTTGTACGGCCCATGTTTCAATGTTTTTGGATTTGATTTCAGAGGGCTTTCTTCTCCTTCCGGGCCTACTTGGGCTTTGATCTACTAATTTTCAACATGTTGATTATATTTTTCGAGTCTACTTTTTATATATAACTTAAAAAATAAATTGTACTTTTTATATTAGTGTTTTGTTCCTAATTTCGCATACTTTTTTTTAGCATCCCAAAAAAAAAAAAAAAAAAAAAAAAAAACAAAAACAGTTGCAACTAGCTTGCTCCGTGAATTTACTTTTGCAAAAGTTAACACAAATTAATTAACATTTTATATTAATGATATTTAAACGTATTTTCTAAAGAACACTGAAGTATTTTGATGTTACAAATTGGCCAAAATCTGATTTACCACTTTCACGTATCAGAGAACAATCAATATACAAAGTGGGCCGACCGCAAGCGGGCCGGATCCAAAGGCCCACTAGCTGCATAAAATCTATTTGAACAAGATGGGCAACCATCTAGGGAAGTTATGGGTTAGAACTTAGACCCATTAATACTTTGTATATATACGGTGAAGGGCTAATATATAATTGAAAATTTGTTGGTGTGAAGCTCTGGACACTTCGTCAAGAAAAATTAATCAAAATAGATTTATACTTGTATGAATTTGAATATATGACAAGTATAATGTAGGTTATATATATGTATGTTGAACGAGAGAGTAATATATACTTGAAAAGTTGTTGATGTGAAGCTCTGGACACTTCGTCAAGAAAAAGTAAGCAAAGTAGTTTTCTACGTGTATGATTTTGAATCTATGACGAATACAATGTAGGTTTGAATTTTTTCTTAAGATGACGTGATAAAAAAGAAGTGACATTTTTCTCTCACTTTATCTTATTCACTCCAAAAATCTAGCATGTGGTATTTAGTATTGCAAAGTGCTTTCACAATACGAACTCTGAGAGCTTAAAGTGACATGAATTATTTTGATTTTTTAAAAAGTTTTTTTAATTAAAATTGTCACATAAATTATATTACATCAACCAATTATAAGAATTTTAGGGTTCTGATGCCGGATCAATGGAAGATGTCCACTTTAATCTATATTCGCTTTCAGATAATCAATTGACGTTAGTCTTGACGCGTATCCGAAAGTCTTCTTGGAATTTGAATTTCATATCTAGCTCTATGTAACATTTCTAGTAAACTAGTTACACAATTTCTTTAGAGATCTTTGAATTATAGGGTTTTTAAGAACATCTCACGTTTTGTAAAGTCAACTTGTTAGATTGTAATAGTGTAAACTAATTTTAAAAAATCAAACTCTTTCTTGTGCTGTACATTATGATTTTTGCAGCATATTAAGACATAAGAATGTTTTTTCTATTTACCTATATTAAATTTGAAGTTTTCAACGCAATATAATTTAAACATACTTATATGCTTTTTTTTTTTGACACAAATGTTTATATTAAAATGCTAGTTTACAAAACAAATTCATTACAAAGATTTGGACAAAGCCAAACTAATCATCTTTAGAATTATAGTTTCACCCTAACTTAAGAACATTTACAAGATTTTTAGAATCAAAGTTTTAGTTGCTAGTTAAATATAAAAGACAAAGAATACCCAGTGATAATGGACTCCAACCAAACATGCTAAATGAACTCCCAAAACTACTCTTCAAAGCCACCACGAGTTGCAAATGATATCATGTCGGATAAAACAAACTTTCTTTCTGTGCTGTACATTGTAAAGAACCACGCCTAAAAGCAGCATTGAAGAAAACTAACAACTCTCAAAAGAGACATAACTTTTTGATCCGGAGAGACAAAAGAAAAATAAAGAAACGAACGAAGAAAATAAATAGTATCATGGCCTCCTCTCCCACCACCATGGGTAAATTTTCGAAGCATTAATTTTAAATCATTTAATAAAAGATTAATATAAATAGAAAGGATCTTTAAACTAAATTTAACATAATTGTCTTAGTTTCGATTTTGTAACATAGTACTTTGTTGGGAAATTAAATTAAAGTTTTCCAACACAAAAATAAGGGAGATTGGCTCTAAGTTAAGGTTGAGATCTTGATCCCAATGCTCCTCTTGAGCCTGATCCACTAGAAAGCCTTTTCCAAAATAAGCGTCGCCCTGCACCTACACCTCCCTAATTTGATCACAATCAATAACGTCCGAAGAAAATAATAAATTAAACATAATTATACACTTTTTCACACGGCATTTTAACACCGTGAGCGATAAATCACTCAATAACTAACTCTTCCCACCTACCCTTGCTTAACATACAAGTACAAATATATATAATTGAAAAGTGGTAATTAAAGGAATAAACATAAATAAATCGTAAATAAATTAAACACATAGCTGATTTCATTACTAGCCATTAACTTACATGTTCATCTAAGTTCTCAACCTAGAGAACTTTCCTCCCTAAGATTAACCACTAAGGACTATGACCAAACAATTTACTCCCCTTCTTGCCCTTCACTCGGGGCCGCGAAAAGGTGGTTTCTACTTTAATCCAATTTATTAAATTTAAATGAATTTCTTTGAATAATGATTTTTACACTCACTATAAATTTTGAAGTGCATTTATAAGAAGAAGATATAGCCAAATTTTAATACTTCCACCCTTATAACGCCTCGCAAATCAAATGAAGCAAATCACTGTCATATCACGTAGGCATGTAGCACAAATCATGTTGTTGCAAAACAATCCTCAACAGAAACAATCACTTGTATTTTAACTACCATTCAACAACAATCTCGGGGTAACTCCCCTAAATCAATTCAAAATTTACTTTTCCATTATCCTCATCGTCTATGTGATATCCGCCACGATCACCCAACCCGAACCTGAAAGTGTCCATTCTATCATTCAACGATTTTATGACAAGTACGCACAACAGGAGAAGCAAAGCGATAAATAAATAAAGAACAAAATGATATGACAGTTAATAGCGTGCATGCAATTCACATAATTTATTCGGGATTAGTCCAAGTGACTTTTGGGTTTGTCGTGACTTAACACATAGTTTGATTTTTTTATTTTTTATTTTTTTTGTAACTATAACCCAAGGGGATTAAATTTATATTCGCAAGCCTTTTGATAATTTCATCAATATAAACATAAAAATAATAAATAAGATATTTGATCTCAAAATGTTTATAGCAGATAAATTCTAATAATAATAAAAAAAATCCTTAATGTATGATAAAAAAAATATGCTTAATAGGTAAATAGATTAAGTCTATTATTAGCGTGTTACATTTAGTCAAAAATCTTAATCTAAACTAATTATGTAAAAAAAATTATAACATGACTACAGTATTACATATTTACATCTAAAGGAAGCCACGTAAGGTTAAAATAACATAACGGTAATGGGATTAATTTCTTAAGTCATGTAAATCAAGGGGGGTCCAGTGTAATAAAGGATAAGCATTTCAAAAATGCTACTGGTCATGAGAAAAGAAAACAGAGCACTTGCTTGGGCATGGGATCTCACGTGGAAAACAAATTAGTGGGTCCAATGTACTCCTATACACGTGGAACAAAAATAATATTGCTACAGGACTAAGTTTTTGGAGAAACTTTTGAAGGAGTTTCTTGCTACTGTACCAGTGTAAAACTGGTTTCTTTCGGAAAAACAGAGTACACTCGGTGGAGGCTATTTTTACGCATAGGTTCAATTTATTTCGCTATGAAACAATGGAGACAACGTAAAAACATCAAAATATACTTAGGGAAGGTGGAGAAAAATTATTCTACCTCTCCTCCGAAGTCTTAGCGTGAAAAAGAGATTTTTGGCGAAAAAAATGTAAACGGAGAAGATGACCGGAGAGAAGGCCACGGGGTGGCGTTGAGGTGAACGGTTGGAGCTTGGTGGTGTATGAGAAGGTATAAGAAGGTTTAAAATTCAGAAATTTCGTGTGGATGTGTGTGTATAATAAACCCACTTGAGTTTCTCTCTCCTAAAACTCCATTGTTGTACCTAGCTCTCCCTTTCTCTTTCTCTAGGAAGTTTGCAGCAGAAAATAAATGAGTTGTGGGTGATTTTCGGAGTGGGGGAGAGGGGGTAAAAGGGCAAGTGGTTTAGGTTCATAAACCCAAGGATAATAGGGTGCTTGAGGAGGGGTTTTGTTTGGAGGTTAAGGGAAGGCTTTGATCACAACTTATTGGCTGATTTTGAAAGGTAAACAAAATTGGTTAAACATGGATTGACAAGAGAAGTTGACATTTTGATGGAGAGAAATGATGTCTAGTTAGGCTACTTAGGAATTTGGTTAGGAAGTAATTTAACTAGTTAGAACTAAATGAGATTGGAAACTAAATGGTTACCCATACATGTATATCTATATATATATATATACATACCTGTAAATGTGAACAAAATGTAGTAGTAAATAAAGTCTACTTATGTTATGTAAATAAAATTTAGAATTTAAATGACTTTATAAAATAAAAATAAAATAAAATAACGGACCGTTACAGTAATATTATTGGTGGCTAGGGTTTTCAGAGAAGAGAGAGAGAGAGCAGAAACCACATCACTTAAAAAATAAAAAAAGAATAAAGTTGGAACATACTTATATGCTTTACTCAACTAAATTTATCAGTCTGTTTCCAATTCACTGATGTGCATTTGTTTGTTTTTTATGTGACTTGATTCCCTTTTATGTCACATACCAATTGGCAAAAAAAAATGAGCGTTTCCCTCCCTTATTCTCGGATTTGGTAGTAGAGCTGAATTTTAATAACGGTTATGCTATTGAGAGCCTAATGGTTGTCAATAACACAAGAAGAAAATAATAAATTAAACAATTACCGAAGCTCATTTAACACTTTTTTAGGCATTTTAACACGTAGGGAACTCTGTTTTTTTTTCTTTTTCTTATGTTCCAATCTTATTGACAAGCCAATGAGTTGTTATGAGCATTGTTATAATTAAAAATCCAATTTTCAAGGGGTAAACATAAAGTAATTAAATTTTTGAAGGGCCAAAATATTAATATTCGTCACAAATAACAAAACACCTTTTACTCAAACTTATAGGGGCATTGTGGCCGCATCCTATAACCTGAGCCGTCCAACTGTCATTGCTTATTATGCGAGATAGATCGATTTACAATATATTCTAGAGTTTTCGAAAAGGTGGTTTCTACCTTTCGAGTATGGATATTTATTAAATTTACAATATTTTTCTTTGAATAATGATTTTTACACTCCACTATAGATAGAGGGCAAATTTTGAAGTGCATTTATAAGAAAGTGGAATACACAAATTTTTTTAATACTAAATACACCACTTGCAAGGTCACACAATTGACTTGTATACACGTACGCATGTAGCACTTATGCAATGTTGTTGCAACTATTGCTAACTAAGCCACAACAGAGACTAAGGGAAATTCACATGTATTTTAACTACACACCTCTCAAACACAACACGGAAATAAAGTGAGTCCGCTATTTATTTTGGCAATTCAAAATTTCATCTTGTAGATATTGATATGAACATCACTCATGTGAATAGCTGGTTTGATCAGACATTGAAAGATATCCACCCCCTCCCATAAATTAATTTGAATCAATCACTTATCAATATTCGATCAGTATGATTTTTTTCATGACTGATTTAACACGTTTGGAGCTATAAATTTAATGGCTTAGATTGTTAGAATAGATAGTAGGACTTCGGGTTATTGAGTGTTGTGCTTGAAAAGTGTGTTCAAAATGATGTGTGTGATAGAAAATACTCCTTATTTTTTATTGGATAAATTACCGAAATCACCATTGAGGTTTATAAAATTACAAATTACCTCCTATATTTTAGAAATAACAAATTTTTTTGGGTAAATAAAATAACAAATTTTATGTCAAAAGTGCAATACATAAGCGGGAGAGAAGTTTAAGAAGGTGTGTTGTGGGTTGATTTTCTGGCAGATTGGGGGGCTTAATGACTTTTTTGGTCCCCAAAGTATGTCTCCAGTGCCGATTTGGTCCCCAATATATCGATTTGGTTTTTCTGGTCCCCAACGTTTCAATTTTGCGTTCAATTGGTCCCTCCCCTTCACGCCGTTCGTTCTCCCCGTTAAAACTGGGGGCAAAATGGGTATTTCCTCAAAGAACTCCACAGCCGATGTACACACATATACATACTCATATATATACATTATACACATACTTGTATATATACATACTATATATATACTTATTTCAAAAAATACACTATATACATACTCATATATATACACTATATACATACATGTATATATCCGATGTACACACATATATATGTTCTCGCCAAAACTCTAGAACTCTAGAACTCCACAGCCGCCATTGGCCCACTGCCAATCGGAAACCCAGCACTCCGGTTCTAGTCCAAAACCTTTACCCATGACGTTGAGGCCGTCGTTTAACTCGAAATCCACCTTCACCATTAGAGTATGGACTCGCCGGCGACGCGTCGACTTTGGCATCAAAGTAGAAGATGGTCTGGAGTTGATGCAGATTGCCCGGAAGGGCCGGAGTTTTTGCTGTAATGGAGTTTTTGGTGTAATGCAGATTACCCATCGCCCTCCTCCGCCGGCTGCCCAATCAGTGGGTAATAATAAGGCACCTACTAACCGTATTATCCCCAACAGTCCGAACCTACCTCTCTCCTCCTCTATAACCTCCTCCAAGAAATCGAAAATGTTTTAGTGTTTGATTTTTGGGGGAAATGGCTAAATGGGGTTGACTGGGGGGGGGTTGAAATACCCATGGCGCCCCCAGTTTTAACGGAGAGAGCGAATGACGTTAAGGGGAGGGACCAATTGAATGCAAAATTGGAACGTTGGGGACTAGAAAAAATCAAACCGATATATTGGGGACTAGAAAAAATCAGCACTAGAGACATACTTTGGGAACCAAAAAAGTCATTAAGCCCATATTGAGGGGCTCTTTTCGGGTCTACTTTAGGGGATGTGTGGGAGCTGTTTTTAGAGGTGATTTGGATGCTGCTTAGGAGCTGATTGCAAGAAATTCATAAGAATTTGTTTGACATCATCAAATCCTACTTACAATGGACCAAACTATCATTTTTTTACATGTGAAAGGCTGTAGAAATATGAAAGTAACTTTTCATAAGCTGTTAAAGGACAGTTTGATCCATTGTAATTAAAACTTGATGATGTCGATAAAGTCAACCCTCTTGTCCATCAAATTTTCAAACAGCTACATCATGAAACGGGGGTAATTTGTTGTGCAATAGGATATATTTGTAATTTTCCATACGTGAGAGGGCATTCTATAATTTCAAGAAAACCCAGGGGTAATTTGTTGTGCGATAGGAGTAATTTGTAATTTTCCATACGTGAGAGGGCATTCTGTAATTTCAAGAAACCCCAGGGGTGATTTTGATAGTTTACCCTAGCTCTTTTATTTTAAGTACTAATTAATTAAAAACATAATGCAAAATTGTAAGAAACCGTGAACAACACGAATCGAATTTTTTCCTCCTTGAATAAAGGCCCTATGGAGTAAAAAGCAACGCAAAATTTATGCATGTCAAACATCAATACAAGTCTTAGGATGGAGAAAATGCAGGCTTTTGACAAATGACAATAAATAATCAATATTTGTTGGTTAAAGGGAGCACATATTAAAACAGAAAACCATAAAGTTCTGGGATAATGTTCCATTGATTATCGACATATATATAGGAAATAAGACATCCAGGCTAAATCTATGCCACTACAGGACGAAGAGCTACTGAGGTAGCCTTTTTTACCCGACGGTTCGGAGTGTCTGACCAGCTTATCCACATTTCAAATATTTCACTCTCCGGTTTAGTCAAAGGCGAGGTCATCCGTAATGGGACCGGGGGATTCACAAATAAAGTAGTATTTTCTTAAGGCATGACTTCAAGAACCGAACATTGATCAATTATGTGAGGAACAAATCCACCGACCATCCAGACTAACCCCTAGGGCAGGAGCAGAACTGGGGGCCCTGTAGTGAGGGACTCACTACAATGGGGTAGTGAGTCCATTTGGCTGTCCATCTCGGCAATGAACACTCAGATTTTAATCTAAACAATGGACGACTTGGATCATTTGGAGTTTAAATTAAATCCGAACTATCGGTGCCGAAGTGGATGACCGGATGACACTCACTACAAGCACCCAATTTAGCATTCTTTGTTAGAAGAATTAAGAATTATAATAAATAATTAACACACAGTTGGTTTGGTTGCATTATTTTATGTTAAGGAGCCTAGTAATATTAGCTAACAGATCTGAAACTATGGAAGCAATCAGTTCACCAACTGACAGCTAAACACTTTCAATGGAATTCAACTCCTCAACTAACTAGTTACCAATAAATTAAAAAAAAAAAAAAAAAAAAACTGCTCATTTAAGCACTGCAGCCTGTTGAGGTGATCAATGGAAGGCCCTTTTGCCAGAAAACCCAGCACCTGGCCATTTTTAAAGGAGTTCTGAATAAATAAAGTAAATGACTTATTCATTTGGTTGGTGAGTTGGCAGTGAAGGAAAATAAAAGAAATTCACATTCAAGAATAAGATATGCCACAGTTCAATTTGATTTTTTTTTTTAAATTTTTTTATAATTGAATGTTGGGGTCGGCTAACGTGCAGGTCGACTAGTTCCGAGACTCAGAACTTTTGATATTTTTATAGTATTTTAGATTTTTGCAAGTTACCATAATTGTGGGAAAATAAGTGATACCGTGCGAGATATTTGTGAAAAAAAATTTAGTGAGATTTTCTAATGGCAAAAATTGGGGCCTTCATATTTTTCTCATGTAAATTTTCGCTCGGTAAGAGAATATATTTTTGGGAATGCCAAATAAATTCTTACCCGGATCTAAAGAATAACATAAAAATGCAAGGTTTTTTTTTTTTTAGTACTGCGATATTCAGGTTAATGTAACACGATTAATCGGGAATCAATTGTATCATTCACTGACATGACTCAATAAAAACCAAACCGATATGAATATAATTCGAAGGCAAATACATTATTAACAACCTCGAGATTATGTCCATATATGTTATATTTCTATAATCGAAATCCCAATGAAAAGTAACTTTAGAAACCGTCACGGGATTAATTGGTATTTGCACAAAATCTACTGTGTAATTTGTGCTTCCTCCCAAACAATAATCCAATTTATTTGCCCACACGCACGGGTAACAGAAACTATGACCACTAATCGAGTCTTGTTGGAGTCACTGAGTCGCAGCTTGAACACGAGAGTCCTGAGATGGGACGACATAGTAAAAAATACTGTATTGCCGTACTAATTATTAATTTGAAAAATAGGGAGCACCGGTTGCTCCGGACACCCAAATTGCAGTGCATAAGAGCATCTTTATCTGTCTCTCTACTTCACCAAGCGGGGTAAATTGCCGAGGCAAATCACCCGAATCCTGTCCCGACAGGGTCGACATTGACCTCGCCATTTCCTAATCCGCTACAGTACCTCGCTAGCCTTGGCGAGGCATTCCACCCTCGGCAACTACCTTCTCTCTCTCTCTCTCTCTCTCTCTCTCAAAGGAAAGACGAATAGAGCATTGTCGGTCATCGTTCGCTCGGCTTGATAAAGCTCCGGCGAGGGTTCTGGAACTTCGTTGGAAAAAAATCAGTCACCAAGAAAAAAAGTCATTGGAAACTTTATCCTAAGATCTTTTTGATGCCAGATTCTAGTAGCTCTCATAGCCATCGAGACGATCTCATCAATGCAAGACCCGTGGCCGATGGAGTGGTATGGAGCTTTCACGTGCCGGCCGAAGGCCGCGTGTGAGTGAGAGTGGATCTCACTCTCTGAGTCTCTGTGCATGGTTCACGCGTTAGCTGGGGTAGAAGAGATTTGTGTGTGTGTGTGTGTTTTTTTTTTTTTGAGCCAAGTGGCTCGTCTGTTGGATAAATGTGATATTTTTTGCCTAACTATCAGTGTACCACACATTTTTTAGACAAATTTGATGCTCTTAGGCCACTGGAGATGCTCTAAGGATATTAAGACCACTAAAAAAGGCTCTAATTTGTCACGAGCCTTTAATTTTCATATATTACTTATGCAAATAATGCAATAAGATTTTGATGATCTAAAGTTCAATCTCGAAAACGAGATACAGTCAAAAGTCAACATGACATGATTTTTATGGTCTACCATAAATAAATTTTGCACCAATTAGATGCCAATTAAGTCCTTTAAAAAGAGTTAAATCACAATTAACTCGACTAACCATGACAAATTGATGATTCTCATCTTTAGTCGAGGTACACGTCAACTGATCGTTATAGTAAAGTAAAAAACAAAAAATTAATAATGTAGTTATAATTTTGATGCTCTAGAGATTAAACTCGAATTATCAAATGTAGTGATTTTATGATCCGCTTCAAATAAATTTGGGAAAGTGTTTGGTACCAGAAAACTTTCCAATAAAATCACCCCAAAAATGCATCAAACGGGTAAAATTCACCCGGTTTGTACTGTACGAGACCTCAATAAATTTATACTAACTGCATGCCAATATCTTTAAAAAGGCTCTTAAAAAAAAAAATACTACTCCTACATCTTTTAGTAAAAGAGTTCAACCCCAATAATGGTGAGTCTCCCATTTGAAAAAATCAAATTGATTTTAACAAATGAGAAAGTCAATTGCTAAAATCAAAGATTTTAGAATTTAGCAAATGGGAAACAACCCAACTTTAGCGGCTGTTCCGCTAAAGGTGTTTTTTGAATAAATTGGTGTTTCATGGCTTTTTATGTTATAGAGTATATTGTTAGAGAATGACCTGTCATGATTTTTGAAAAAAACTGTTTTTTGTTTGTGGGACATCTCCCTTAACCAACTTTGATAAGTTTGTAATTTTCAAAATTAGCCCTGTTCTGCTAAGAGATTTTTTGTTTTTTTGGAGTTGCTTTGAAAAAGAGAAATAGGCCAAAAAAACAAAAAAATCTCTTCGTGAAACGAGGCCTCTTAATTTGAGAATTAATCGAGTTAAGCACAAGCGAATTCTTGTAAAACAATTTCTTGGAAAGTTGAAACAAGGAACACACACACCATTTTATAGACCCAGATTTTACTTTTCAAATATTCAAATTGTTTACTACGTCCGTCCTCTGTTCTGGTAATCTCTCTCTAAAATAACCATAGCTGACTTGGAGTTTGCCGTCTTCGGCCTTCTCTCTCTAAACCCCTCTCGCTCCCCACAACCCCAACCGGCCAACCCATTTCTCCTCTTTACTTTCATAAACAAACAATTTTCTGAACTTCTTTTAACGGAACGTTCTTTTTGCCGGCCAAAAGGTACGAGAATATCCTTCACCTCCAAGTAATACTAATAACTCACCACCACCATCCGCCGTCCAATGTGCAGACTTTGACCGATCTCAATAGCAGATTCCTCGTGGGTCCGTAAATGGGCCACTGCTGCAGCAAAAGCGTCGTCAATGGCGGCTCCGCCCGCTTCGACGTTTCAAACCCACCTCTCCCGCCGCCGGAGACCCCGCCTGTGACGCCACCTCCGTTTAATAACGGAACCGTAGTCGGTGTTCACTCCAACAAAGCCACACCAGCCACGTCCTTCTCTGACACCAGCCCATGGCAAGCCACGTACCCCGCCGGCGTGCCGCCGTCGCCGTCGCCGTCGAGGACTCCGAAGAGGAAGTTCAAGTTTCCTTTCCCGCCCCCGTCGCCGGCGAGGCCGATCATGTCGTCTATTCTGAAGCGTCGAGGACCGTCGTCCAGGAAGGGGTCGATACCGGAGGAAAACGGAGGCGATGGTGGCGGCGGAGGAGGAGGAGCAGAGGAGGCGAATCTGAATAAGAATTTTGGGTACCCGAAGAATTTTCCGGCGAAGTATGATTTGGGGAAGGAGGTGGGGCGAGGGCATTTCGGCCATACTTGTTGGGCGAAGGGTAAGAAGGGTGAGCTCAAGAATCAACCCGTGGCTGTGAAGATCATTTCAAAAGCTAAGGTGCGTGGTATGTTTTTTGTGTTTTCCATGGTTTAGTTTTGAACATTTCTCTCTATAATCCATCAGTTGACTTTTTAGAGTTCAGCTTTGGAATTCAGTTGACTTTTTTTGGGTTTAACTGTAAATCAGTTTGTCTGCATGATTCGATGGGGATTGAGTATCTGAAGTTTATGTTAGAATCAGTTTCTTTCATTTGTTTTTGACATAGGTAGCGTTAGCAAATTGATGATATTCTACCGGCTCAAACCCAGAACCTCCGAGCACCATTGCGCCGAAGTCCGTCTATTGGAATCAGTTTTAATTTTGATGATTGTCAGGGCAGTTTTTGATCTTTGAAGTAGGGGTTCTTTTTGAACTGGGGATGTCTATTAGTATTAGCTTAGATGAAAGAGTTCAATACTTGAATACTCTTATCACTTGCTAGTTCCTTGGATTGGAATGAGTATTCTTCATAACTTGAATGTTCTTTGGAGGGTGGCAAATAGTGGCAGCATGGTAATTACATGCATCTCTTACAATGTGCTGTGGTGTTGATTTTGGTTGTTGATCCTGATAGTGATCATTTACTTCTAGCCTTACCTGATGTGTAATTGTTAGATAGCAGTAATTTTATGTAAGAAGCGTTTTCCGGGCTGCCTGTTGTGCAACTTATAGTCTATTATAGTGATTAGACGATGCTCTTGTTACTCTTGTATGAGGGTGGAGGTTTGGACTGGCATTTTATTAGTCATTTCACAATGAATACAGGAATCAGCGTATCTTTATTGATGAATACGAAGAATTACTGTACTTATGCCCAGGCTTGAGGTATGGCTTATGCTGCAATCTAGTAGAAGGGCATCCATGTCCAAGGGCATGGCACTGGGGAATTATGTAGCTTGCCAGCTGTGAAATAGCTATTTCACCCGTTTCAGTTCTTGTTCATTATTTGACTGTTGAATCCTTAAGGAGGTGGTAGAGGGTTTGGCAGAAAACTATTTGGGTAAAGATTCTCATTATAGTTGACGTACAAAGTTGGACTCTCTCTATATATGCCTATGGCGTTGTCCCACATTTAGACATTCTAACTAGATCGTTCTTTCGTAGATAGTTGCCATGATGAGAACCAATGAACCATTCCAAGGAATCCAAGGAAGATGATTTAGACTGTCAAACACATTCGACTTGGAACTATGTAACAACGATGAGATGCTCGAGGAATGTTTGTCAGTTTCCTTTTTCCCGACGAATGAGTTGTTTCGTCGGATGGCAGATTTTTGGAATGTGAGTGAAAATCTTATGTTGTGTATTTCACGCTAATACAAATTTGGCTTTCATACATGATACATCCTCTTTTGTCTGAGAAATGGTTGTTCAGATCAATTTCAATCAATCCCAGAATTCCCAAGATAGTGGTAACTGACAAAAGTTTCTTCCAAGACAATTGAGTACAATTCACTCTAGGCTCTATTTTTCTACATGTAATTCTTTCATATCTCTTCAACCGTAGTGACACTGTCATCTGCAGGTTATTTACTAGGTTGTTCTAGCTGAAGACTTGTGTATGTCGAGGTTACAAGTTACCTAGACCAGAATCCTATACGTTTCGAGGAGAATCAAATTGAGATACTTGGTAAGTATTAGACCAAGTTAGGATCGACCAAACTGGAGTAAAGCATTGGGATTATGTCTACATGGAATAAGCCGGGAATTGGAAGAAGAGATAACCGCAAGCCAATAATTTGGCAGTAGAATTGAATCTGTGTATATCTCGTGAATAAAATTATCGGGGAACTTGGGGATTATTAACGTAAGAAGAATATGGAATGATGTCTGTCGTTTGTCTTACAGTTTTGTCGTTTGCAACTTTTTTCTTGTAAGCTAGGTGCATAAAAAGAAGTTCTTGAGGACGTTAGTTTCTTATCTCACTGTCTTGATAGGAGATAAAGTGGGGTGTTGTATCAAATTATAGAATCAGTCTATAGTTTTCAGCTAAATAAAACAGTTCATGGATAGAAGATATAAATGCTGTGTGTTGATGGTTTCAAGCTTTGTACTTTTTTCTCCATGGATGACATGCTGATATTCTGCTGTCATTTGTGACTATTTTATGCCTGTGCAATGATATCTTCTACAAGCTGATCGGCACTAAACCATTTCAGTGGTCATTATATAGGCAACTAACTGACTATCACTTGGCAGATGACGACGGCAATATCAATTGAAGATGTTCGTAGGGAAGTGACAATATTAAAAGCCTTGTCCGGACATAAGAATCTGGTCAAATTCTATGATGCATTTGAGGATGCAAATAACGTCTATGTTGTAATGGAGTACGTGATTCCTGTTGTTTCTTTTCTATGCTCATATAGAGTCACTATTCAACCTGTCTGGTGAGATGTGGTGCGATTGTGCTAGTGAATCAACCAATCTCTGTGTGTTTCTGTTAGGGATATTTTTTCTCATGGCAGTTTTACCGCTGGGTTTATCTACGTAAACTTTCAACTATATCTAGATGTTTGAAGTGCGTTCTAAGCCTTTTATGATATTTGTTTTGACAGATTGTGTGAAGGTGGAGAACTGCTAGACAAAATTTTATCCAGGTTGAATAAGGAATACTTTTATTTATAACTTCTGGTGGTGTTTAGTTTGATGTTGAATTCAATGGGTTCATTTTACTCCTTTGTTGCAGAGGTGGAAGGTACACAGAGGAGGACGCAAAACCTATTGTCACGCAGATATTAAGCGTAGTTGCTTTTTGTCATCTTCAAGGTGTTGTACACCGCGATTTGAAACCAGAGGTACTTGTGATGAGCAAAAGTTTTCAATAATGTACTTACTTATTGTTTCGCCCCCTTTTTTTTATTATTGTTTTGTTTGTCTTGGTGCCTAGCGTTGTTTGTTGTATTCACATTTTTCTTTCTATTGTTAACAAATTACTTACATGGCTTTACAGAATTTTCTTTTTACTACTAAAGATGAGGAGGCTCCTATGAAGGTTATTGATTTTGGCCTATCAGATTTTATTAGACCAGGTAATGGCCCAACAACCTTGAATTATCTTTCTGCTTCCTTTTTCCTAGGCGACATCTTTCTTTTGGAGGGTGCAAGGGGAACACTGTTGGGTTGGCGTTTATACTTATCTGTAGCCTGTTGGAGCGAACTCTTGATCATTGTTGTCTTTTGGGTTCTGCAATAATAGTAGTGTTGGGATTTGAAGATCTGGAACGGGAGTTCTACTGTAGTTGGTATAGGATGACTTCTCTGAGAAACTAGAGGTAGAAAACTTTGCTCAGTGGCTTCGTTACATGCCATTGTGTTTGACGGATACAGCAAGGGTGGTAGAACAACTCTTTGGCGGGTGAAATTTGTATTGTTCTGATCATTGTCATACCAACAGTCTAGCATTTGATTTAGATTTTTGACCGCATTTTTTGCATTTGTTCCAAATTGAAATTTTTTGTTTCTTGAACTTGGCGCAGACCAACGTCTCAATGATATTGTTGGCAGTGCATACTATGTTGCACCTGAAGTATTGCATAGATCATACAGCCTTGAAGCAGATATGTGGAGTATTGGAGTGATAACGTACATCTTATTATGTGGAAGCCGGCCTTTCTGGGCCCGGACTGAATCAGGAATTTTTCGGTCTGTGCTGAGGGCAGATCCAAATTTTGACGATGCACCTTGGCCTGGGGTATCAGCAGAAGCCAAAGATTTTGTCAGGAGGCTTCTGAACAAGGATCACAGGAAAAGAATGACTGCTGCCCAAGCACTGAGTAAGTTCTTATTGATTAGCTCATGTATTTTCTGAGTCCAGCAGGGATATACTGTGGACTTGCGAAAGCAGATACTACAACTTTTTGTTGTGTTGATACCGGTAATTCTGGCATCTGCATTTCTGTTTCTGTTCTGTTGGAAGTAATTGTTGCCTTCGTAACTGCAGCTCACCCATGGTTGCGAGATGAAAACTGCAATGTGCCTCTGGATATTCTGATTTTCAAATTGGTCAAGTCATATGTTCGTGCCACACCATTAAAGCGTGCCGCATTGATGGTAATTACCTATAAGGCTATCACATACTGGTTGATTTGGAAACTACTGAACCTCCTTACGCCGGTTCTAATAAAGCAATAAGAGAGGACTGACGCGTTAGCTGCCAGTGCGCCTTTCTTTGGGTCGCTACGCTTGGGGTCGAGAACAGGTTCAAAAGTAGAAAGTGATCCAAAACGAGCTAACGCGAGTTTTCGAACGACGCTTTTCCCGTTTTTGAAGATCACTGAGATAGGCTTTTCCCCGAACCATTGACCCTTGTTCGGGAGGGAGAAGTTGATTCATTCAATGGAGCTTTATTTGTTTGATCTAGTAAGGGGGGTTTTTGAAACAGGCTGCTTGTAATTGATGGTTTCAGTTGATGAGTGTTTGAAGAAAAAAAGAGAGGCAACCGTTTTCTTATTTTTCAATTGATCAGTTGATGAGATAGGCTTTAGGTTGGATAATGTTATGCTCATTTTGTTATTTTTCAGGCTCTCTCAAAAGCTTTAACAGAAGAAGAACTCATTTACCTTAGGGCTCAGTTTAGTCTCTTGGAGCCAAAAAATGAGCGCGTGTCACTCGATAATTTTACAAAGGTTCGTTGGTTGCCCCTTTTGCATCAATTTATCTGTTTTCTTTGCCATTATACTGTTTGTTGTCTGCAATCTATGTAGCACGGACACGGACACGGACACGGACACGGACACGACACGGATACAGCGGGGGACACGGCAATATATATATTAATTTATATATAAATATTATAAAAAAATTTAAAAAAACTTGAAAATTTAAAGATTGATAATTACAGTTTGACCCCAAAAATTTTTAAAAAATTACAATTTGACCCCTGAAAATTAAAAAATTACTGATTGACCCCAAATATTTTTAAAAAAATTACAATTTACCCCCTTCCGTGTCCCCCAGCCATGTCCCCCGCGTGTCCCCGCCGTGTCCCCGTCAAAAAATTCAAAAAATTTGGGGGACACGCCACGTGGCGTGTCCCATACGTATTTAGCCGTGTCCCCGTGTCCCATACGGCAATACGGCGCCTCGTAGGAGTGTCGGTCCTTCATAGTATGCAATTATTACATGTTGATTGTTCTCTATCTTTCAATATCTTTTTCTAATGACCATTTGAATGAAAATGCTATGCAGGCCCTCACGAAAAATGTAACTCATGCTATGAAAGAGTCAAGGGTTACCGATATTTTAAATTTGGTGAGATTCTCTGTACTTGCTAGTAGAAATTTGAACTTACGGACATTTGTAATCTTCTGTTTTCCTTTCACTTTTCTATTTTTTCAATGTCGTCATTCGTATTTGTCATTGAATTTTGGCATGATTTGCGAGGGATGATAGGGCTATAAGGTTCTTATTTGCATAGTATGCATTATGCGTAGTGCTTGGGATGATAATTTTGTTCTACATAATATTCCAGAGTCGATACCGTGATATATGTCATTGAGGCATTTATAAGGCCTAGGGTGACTGAATTTATCATTAGTTAATTTACGTTTTCTCCTATTACTATGACACAATGACTTTCGTTTATAAGTCAATTATCTTGGCCTGATGATCTGCAATCTTTTTATTGAAGATGGAACCACTTTATTACAAGTATATGGATTTCGAGGAATTCTGTGCTGCGGCTATCAGCACGTATCAGCTTGAGGCTCTTGAAGGATGGGAGACTATTGCAAGTACAGCATTTAAGTATTTTGAAGAAGACGGGAACCGATGCATCTCGGTTGCTGAACTGGCCCAGGTTTTCGTCTATCTAGTTTGGAACTGCTTGGTATTGTTGATTCTCATTTTTCAGACTATGAACTTTGAAAAACTTTGCAGGAACTGAATTTGGGTCCTACCGCGCACTCTTTGCTCAAGGAGTGGATAAGGAGCTCCGATGGAAAACTCAGTTTCCTCGGGTATACCAAGTTTTTGCATGGTGTGACGATTCGCAGTTCTAATACAAGACGTCAATAGCATCTCTAAGACTCGTGTCATGGGTATAGGATCGCCGAAAGAAATCCCTTTGCGTTTCTTTTTTTTTTCCCCTCATTTTTTCGGAAAGAAATCGTGGGAAAGTGAATGTGCAGAGAAGCCTAATAGCTCTGGATTTTGGGCAATACAACTCCATACCAACTCTGTCAATTATATACTCGAAACGCGGTCAAGATCTAACAGTCTTCATTTGAGGAATGGTTGTGTACAAAAAGAACAATCTGTTGAAATTCTTGAGGTTGTATTAACACTTGAGTTTCTGCATTATATAGTGAAGTTGATTGTTGTGAAGTGGCTGGCTATTTTTGCAGCCTTCTTACTACAATTTTATTTTGCTGAGTGATTTTGGAATCTGAAAAAGAGAATCTCCATCTTCTTTTGCAAAGTTTTTATTCGTTTCACTGGGTAACAAAAAAAAAGGAACATCAAGAACAAGATAAACCCCACTGGATTCGTTGAGTAGGAGCAAGATACTAATAAGGAGTTTTTTTAAGTAAATGGCGAAAGAATATTTCGCTTTGTACTCACCGCTTGGCTGCATAATAAGAAACTTATTTCTCTGAGCTTGTAGGCTCGTGTCGCCAATGAAAAGTTCTTGGGGTTGAGGTGTGCATATGTTGATCCGAATACTTTAAATTTGTTTAAAGGAGCAAAAAATACAAGAGAACTATTTGGAGTTGTACTGCGTGGCTCTGGTTGGTGGAGTTTTCGGGTTTGGCTAAGTGATTTTGGCTGCTTGGACAATGGATAACTTAGGTGTGAATAAGTTGAGGGAGATTCACCTCAGATGAATAGGGATACTCCAGAGCATTTTCTTTCCAATAACCACGGTTGCGGCTCTTTCCACCAGCTTCTCTACTGATTTTGGAGCTCTGTAGTTGGCCCAGCCATCTAGTTGCACAACGTCTAACTGTGCCGCGGAGCTCTCGACTATAGGTATGTGAAAACACTTAGTTCGTATCGGTCAGTTTCTTAATGGAAGCTTCGTCAACAGCGAAACTACTGGGACAACTGTAGATCAACAAAGTGCAAGCTGGTCTTCTGACAATTAACACGACTGAATTAGTTAGTATGTAGGATGTATCCTCAGTTGTTTCAGTTCTTCTTTTTTGTCTTTCTTGTTTCTATTTGTCTTTTTAGCTGTATGTATTTGTACTCGGTAGCAATTTGGTTATCAAAAAAAAAGAGAAGGAAAACAAAATTGAAGGAAGAGAGATTAAAGAAAAAAGAAAAAAAAAAAAAAAACCAATCAAAACAATATTAAAGAACTTTGACCGAATTTGGTGTACTATTAAAGTTTCGGCTAGAATTTCCCCTTTTTCTGGTTTCAACATATTGTTGTAAACATCAATTCAGCCTAACTTCCCACTAAATAGATTATATTTTAATGATAATGATAAAAAAAGCAGTAAGCAAAAAATGGTCAAATCTCTGCTTTCATATCATACGTTGTTTACAACCGGTTATTCGGGTCAATTTACGTGTAACTCGACTAATCTTGATTTTCCATTTCACTAACGGAGACCTCATTTAAACCCCAAATGAATTGATAGCGCCAAAGAAGTTTTGAACCCAAAACTTTAGAAAAACCAAATCCCTAAGTTCCATGCGTTGACCACCACGCCAACCTCTTTCATACTGTTCTTGCAATTGCAAGCAAATAAGCAATTTCTTTCCTTCTGAGAGAACCAAAGAGTTTTCTAAGAAGTGGTTGGTTTTCCATAAAGTCAAGCTGTAATGTTTTCCAGACAAGCTAGAATATTACGGATTGTGTAAAAGTAGTTGCAACAAGTCTGCAATTGTCTGGAATTTAGACTTTATGATTAGGTTGTTTTGGCCTTAAATTTCCACAGGAGGGGCCTGGTTCTCACTGAATTCAGACACAAGTGGTTTGTAATTGTCTCCATGTTTATTTTATGCGTCTACATTGGGCATGACCCAAACACCATGATAATGTCGTATTTGAGACTCTGGATCCTAACTTTTCTGGATCCCGACATGCAAGGACGGAGCTAGGATTTTTGTGTAAGGGGACAGATTATATCTGTAGATCAGAGGCGGGGCTATATAATTTGATGATATATATATTTTTTCAATATAGTAGTAGAGTTTTTTCAAATTGTAATAGGGGCGATAATCCTTACTAGCTCCCCTCACTCCATCCTTGCCGACATGTGTTTGTGTTGAGTTTGGAAGTTAGGAAAGGAAAAACAAAAGAAGAAATTCTTGTTAGTTCTTTAGTTGTGGAAAGAATGAGATAAGTTTTTTTGAGATAAAGAAGTTGTATAGGGTTACGTAACTTTTTTTTTCGTTAGTCATTTTTTTTAACATTTCAACAAATATTTCTTTTTTTAACTTTTTGAATATACAGGTACACAATATACATTCAAAAATAAAAAAATAAAGAAAAAATTTGATAAAAAAAACATTATAGACAAATAAACACGGATGACGAAGCAGTGAAAACTTGACAGTAGAAAGAGAGAAGAAACAAGAAAAAGTAAAGAACAAATACTTTAATAAATTTCTCTCTTAAATTTCTCTACCATTTTGGGCATGATCTCCGAACATGTTTGATGATCTTCTTTGTACCCCAAAAAAGGGTCTAAAATCTGCCCATTAATTAAAGTACAATTGCATTAGAAAAAAGAAGTAAACTCTCTTTAATTAACATTTTTTTATTTGTCAAGTGTATTGCAATTAGATTCAAGCGCTCACCGAACCTGGCCTGACAATGACCTTAATGATGCTCTAACAACATTTAGATTACTATAATGGCTATTGTTTAATTGTGTTTAGTGGAGAAGATTATGAACACCAAGCCTTTTTTTTTTTTATAATGAGAATACTATGGGTAAAGATCATTATACGCATCGGCTTTGTGTGGCACGCTTCGGGATTTCACACAAATAATTCGAGTTATTCACTTAATTAAATAAAAAATTCAGTGGTCTCTTAAAAAATCAAATCAACCGGATAATTGCAATTGCTTAATCCAAATTCCAACTTTTCATTCAGAATTCATGATCTTAAATTCTGAATGGAAAGTTAGACAATAAGATTAAGAAATTACAGCTATCCGACTAAGCTAATTTTTTAATAGACCACTAGAAAATTGAACGACTCCGATCGTTTGTGTGGGACCTCGAAGTTGGTCCCACAGAGTCATCTGTAAACTACGATGATTAGAGGGAGAAAGGGAAAACAAGAAGAAGATATGTTACTACGCCGAAACCGATTATCCGCACAGGTAAAAACCCGAACTGAACCGGTTCAGTAAAAAATCCAAACCAAACTATTATTTTTTTCAGTTATTTTCGGCTGATTTGGTTTTTTCGGTTTTAATTTCACTCCTATTAAAGGTTCATGCCCATTTCGTCTAAGAGCACTCCAAGCTTTAAATTTGGAGATGTCAAATTATTTTGAAGGCGTGTGGCAATTTGACATGTTAGAATTTGACTTTTCTACAATGCACTCCCACCAATATGCCAAATTTGTTTACTTGTTTTCACTTTGATATTGTTTTTATCTTTTCTTTAGTAAATTTTTTTAATTAGAGTAAACTAATTGAAGAAAAATTTGACGTCACATGTCAAATTTCACATGAAAAAGGAGATGTCAAATGACACTTAGGCAAAGTGATATTGTAGTTGGAGTTGGCTCAAATTCCAATTCATTTATCTAGTGTCACATGTCAAATTTCGCATGAAAAAGGAAATGTCAAATGACACTTGGGCAAAGTGATATTATAGTTGGAGTTGGCTCAAATTCCAATTCATTTATCTAGGCCTTGTTTGGTGACACTTCTGTTTTCTGTTTTTTGTTTTTGTTTTCAGAATTTTGACAATTTAAAAACAGAATGTTGTTTGTGTGTCACTTTCACTTTCAAATTCTACTTCTTACTTCCACTATTTATGAAATTTGGGGAAGTTGAAAATGTCAACTTTCACTTTATGTTTTTGTTTTCTCACTCCCAGCCACCACCCCAACCACCACCCACCATCACCGCCACCACCACCCGCCACCCCACCGCCACCCCACCACCACCACCACCCCACCACCACCTCCACCTCCAGCCACCATGCACCACCGCCACCCACCACCACCTCCAACCACCACGCACCACCACCACCCCCCACCACCAGCCCACCACCACCTCCACCCACCACACCACCACCACCCCCACCACCACCACCACCACCTCCACCCCACCCCCACCCATCACCGCAACGTACCACCCCCACCCACCACCCCACCACCACGCACCACCTCCCGCCGGCACACCTCCAACCAACTCATAATTATGTTTTTACTTTTTTTTTTTTGAAAATAATTTCACACAAACATATTTTTTGTTTTCACTTCCTTTTTATAAAAAACAGAAATTAGAAAACAGAAACGGAAAACAGAAAACAGAAGTGTTACCAAACATAGCCCTAGTGTCACATGTCAAATTTCACATGAAAAATGAGATGTCAAATGACACTTAGGCAAAGTGACATTGTAGTTGGAGTTGGCTCAAATTCCAATTCATTTATCTAGTGTCACATGTCAAATTCACATGAAAAAGGAGATGTCAAATGACACTTAGGCAAAGTGATAGTATTGTAGTTGGAGTTGGCTCAAATTCCAATTCATTTATCTAGCATGCCAGCCAAATTTGGTTACACTACCCAAAAAAAAAAACTTATTACTGGTGGCCCAAAACCGCCTTTAAATGAATAAAAACCACAGTAATATTTTTGCCTGAGGTCAAATTTTTGTATCACTTATTTTGTACTTTCTTTTATTTTTTCATGCAAATTTTTGTTTGAAAACAAAATTAGGAAGTGGGACTGGTGTTTTTCGTTGATGACATCTTTTTTTCATTCTTATTTGTTACTAACATGTGTCCGTTTAATGTATGGAGACAGAAAAAATACCAATGTAGGCTTTTTGGTCCCTAGCGTAACGGGCTCAACGCTAGTATCTTTTAAGACCAAGTGTTTGGGCAAAAAGGGGCCCATGTCAGCCGGGTTAGATCGTTACAAAGTCATCATGAATGAAGTCAACGCAAAAATGATCTGTATATATCAAACCCATTGTTTAAAAAGTGAAAGGGAAATTTTTTACTTCAGTGAATTTTGTTTTTCCAATAACTGTGGATGCTTTTTTTTTTCTTCTGGGTATCATGTGTTACTTGCAGTAGTCATCGTACTTATTTCTGAGTTAGACATACACCTCTCTTATGCTACAATCAAACATGCCCCGGTTACCCTGATCCGGTCATATTCCGATTACTAAGAGGATATGATCGAAGCAGAGACGGAGTCAGAAATTTACCTTAGTGTTGACAAACTTATATTAGAAAATTGAACCCAAAATGAAGTACTACTAAAATCTATAATAAACGATGTTTCTCATTTATTATATGCACGCATTACAGCACGTGGATGCACTCATATTGCTTGAAATGGTGCTTTCCTTTCTTCAATTTGCTCTTAGCTTTTTTCCCTTTGTGTTGATACGCATTAAGGCTCCGTTTGTTTCGATGTAAAATATTTTTGGTTGAAAAATATTTTTCATGTACAATGATTTTGTGTAAAATATATATTTTTAATTTGGTTGCACTTAAAAAATTTACAAGAACAAAATTGTTTTCAATTGTAGTGTCAGAGAACATATAGGAGTGGTGGCATGGGTAAACTGGAGAGAGAGAGAGAGAGAGAGAGAGAGAGAGAGAGAGAGAGAGAGAGAGAGAGAGAGAGAGAGAGAGAGAGAGAGAGAGAGAGAGAGAGAGAGAGAGAGAGAGAGTTTTGATGTTGCTCTTTGGGGAAGGGGGAAGAGAGAGAAAGAGAGCAACCTGCCCACAAATGCATTCACGTGGCAAGAGAAACAGAAGAGGATGGTGCAGTGTCGTCCCCGATGGAAAACAACTTACCAGTTTTTCCATGGTAAGTTATTTTACGGGAAATGGCGTAAAAGGTTTTCCAAAAAAAATCATTTTTCATGATTTTTAACAACCAAACACCGGAAATTATGTAAAATATTTTTGGCAAATATATTTTACGTCCAAACAAACAGAGCCTATTACAAACAAGGTTTGCATAAAAGCCAAGTTTGAAATTTAGTTTTTCTCAATTTAAACCTCATATTTTATAATATTTCACTTGGCCCATTAAATTTGGCTTTGGACTATTTCTTGGGCCTCCCCTATTTAAAAAAGAAAACATGAGGAATCAATAATATTAATATAACAGAAGACCAATGAAAAAAATCTAATGGTGGCGGACCTATATAATTTGGACATAATTTTTTTATTTAATAGAATAGTAATAGCATTTTTAAAAATCATTATGACGGCGATCACCACTATTTGTCTCCCTTGGCTCTATCCTTAGATCGAAGGAAATATCCCATAACATGCAGATTATTGGGACTTTTGGACTCTAATACTGAACAATGGACTCCAATACTGAATAATACTATTAACAAACATAATGGGTAATGAGAAAAAGGAGAAAAAGTAAAAGGATAAAAAAGAGATCTAGAAGCAAACAAGTTGAAGATTGAGTGTGAGATATATATATATGGCAGACACTTTCTTTGATTAAGAATCCTTCTTTTAAAAAGGAAAATTGCTGTTGCATTCATGAGCGTATGTATACACAGGATTCAAACAGTTGGGGCCATTTGCCCACTTGCAAAATTCAAAGTTCCAAAAAGATACAAATCACACTTGAAGCTCGTTATCGGCATAAATGGCTCATAAAATTTGTAGCAAAACATAACTCCTAGTAATATTCTTTCATTCTCTTGTATATCATCCTCCATAGCAATATAGCAATTAGCAGGAGCGGGGTGTGTGTTGTACACGGCTATGGAGCCCACTCAGGATCCCATTGTTTGATTTGAAACTGTTCATTTTCTGTGTGCACTCCTGCACAACACACACACAAAAAACCCCAATATATCATAACGGATAACCCTAGAATGTTACATTGCATAAAGTATAAGGCAAATAGATTAACTTTTGCAGATCAACGTTACATATACCCATTATATTAATATACTCCATATAAAGCCGTTCAAAAAAATATACTATACTCCATATAAATGACTCACGATTCAAATATTAAGGTCAGCCCTGACTATTCGAGTCCCTAAGGCGAGTTCAATAGAAATCCTTTTTTATTTTCGGCTAACAAGGTGGGTACTAATGTTTTATTTGAGGCCCCGTTTGATACGAGGTTTCGTTTTGGGGGGATTGGTAATGAGATGGGATTAGGATTGAGATTGGTTATAAGGTGAGATTATTAATGAGGAGACAAATCCTTTCCCATGTTTGTTTTTACACAGGATTAGATCATGGGATTGTTAATAACATGTTTGTTTTGTCTAGGATAGGATTAGATCATGAGGTTTGGTGGTTTGCACAGGAGAGAAATCCTTCAATCCCAATCCCATTGTTAACAATACCAAGTACCCCCAGGTATTACGAATCCGGCCAATTTGGGGGATTGGCATGCCCATGGGACTATTAGTCCTTGGCTTATTTGTCAAACCAAACATAGTATTAGAGGTCCCACCTCCTTATTAGTCCAATCCCACCCTCCAAACCTTGTATCAAACATGGGCGCTTATACGGTGGGTACGTACGACAATTAGTTGTGGAGTAATCATTTTCACAGTATTTTTAGGGCTTAGCATGTGTCTAAAAGTCAGGATTGTACGTACTACCAAACCCACTAATTAAGCGTATAAATCGAAGTCTAAAGCATACTCAAATGTAAAATTTGTAGATCTAGAGAAAAACAAGTTAAAAGTCAATGCTGGAATAATGATCCAACCAAATTATTAAAGAAATTAAGTTGTTCAATACAATTTCCCACTTTCTAGGGGAGGAGAGATTCTAGGATAGCACGAGAATCCTAAGTGTCCCTAGTTGTTCACAATTTAATAGTACTAGTTGGTTAACTAAGAGCATCTTTATCAGACTCAACAAAAATTGGGTCAAATTTAACCTCAAAAATACCTTTTATAAATTAACAAGTCATTTTTTCAAAAACTCACAAAATCAGACTCTATATTCTAACTTCACTCAGAATTAAAAAGTAATAAAAAAAAAAAAGAGATTGAAAGGGGAATAGACGGAGAGAGAGGGAAGTCAGGAGAAATAATTGCTTTAACCCGTGAATAGTGCCTCAAAGGATTCATTTACCGAGTTACTGTAGCAAAGTTATAAGTTTTGCAGATTTACAAAAAAAATTGTTGAGTCTGATTTTGGGGGGTTTTTCCCCTTTCACTCAACAACTTAGCCATCATGGGGATTTGCCTCCCCTGATGAGGATGCTCTAACGATTGATCTGCAAGTGGTGGCTACCCCACACTATATCCTGAGATAGAGTCTCATTCTCCTCTCCCATGTAGTAATAGATTAGGAATGATGAATGACAAAAAAAAAGAAAGAAAAAAAAAAAAAACGATTTTGATCTTGAGGTTGTCCGGGTCCTTTCTGGGCCCTTCCTGTGTCATTTTTAATTATTTGGACCGTTGATATTTTAATCTTCGTCAAATACCTTAGGCACAAATACAATCATGTTAATTGGATATTGATTGATATATTCTCGAAATATACTTACTTATAAAAAAAATAGTAAATTTTTATCTAGTGTTGTTATATCCACCCACAAGGTCTTGCATTATCATATTAAATTAAAGAAAGAAACCCAACAACTAATTAATTTCTACTAATGAGAGGTTAAAAAAGGAAGATAGTCACTGATAGTGCTATGCTAATTGGCTTTTGTTGAATCGCCAATCAAATTAACCAATTAGTCCTTTTCATAGGCTTAGTTGATGAGGAAATTATTGTTCTGATAAACATTACACTGGTTGATTCCATGGCTTAAACTGATTACAAATGACTGATCAACAACTTGACAACTTGACAGATCAAAAACAGATTCCACTTGTGGGATTTGTAATTGATTTATAGAAATGTCTTCCAGTTCAAAAAAAAAAAAAAAAAAAAAACTTGACAGATGTAATTAGGCATAGCAATTTGTATTATTAATTTTATGTTTTTTTTTAATAATCCGGTATTCAAACCAGGAACTTATAGTAATAAATAAATAATAAATCATGTCCAAATACTCCTACTACATCTCTTTCTTTTTTCAGACGACATGCATCTTTTGTCTTGTAGATTAAGTAAGGAATAGCTTTGTCATAATATATTTTTTATTTTTTAGTGAACAATTGCTATTATGTTTTTTATTATTGTTCAAAAGAAGCTCATAATCTGATTTATCTGGAAGAGAGAAATCATAAAATGTAAAAAAAATATCAACAGAATTTGAGAAAATTAAAAAATATAATGAAAACAAAAATATTACTATGATACATGAAAAGTATCACCGAAATTGTCTAGAAGAAATGAATGACTCAGATTTGAATCTGAGCCATTCATTCCCCTTTCCGAAAGTGTCCAATGTATCCAAGCTATACAAGTATTATTCTTTCTTTCCAAAAAAATGCCTGCTAATTGGTGTCGTGTTATTTTTGTATTTTGGATATTCATAATTTAAAAAAGGAAAAAATTGCTCATTGGTTCACACGTCTAGTCCATAGAAGCATGGGCATTATTGGCGTAATCGCAAAACCCTAAGGGTAAATTACATTTTACCCCCTTTAACTATCACCCATTTTCGAGTTACCCCCTTAAACTATAAACTCAGACACTTAACCCCCTCCAACTTTTCACACGTGTGCGAGTTGCCCCCTTAAGTTACGGACCTCCACCTTCCCAATGTTTTTTTGAAAATCCGAACCGTTAGATGTGTTTAAAAGGTGTTTTCAAGGTCCAACGTGAAGATTTGACAAAAAAAAAACACCCGGAAGGGCTTGATCGGAGCAGTTTTTCACAAAATGCTTTAGTGAAAAACTGCTCCGATCAAGCTCTTCCGGGTGTTTTTTTTGCCAAATCTTCGCGTTGGACCTTGAAAACACCTTTTAAACACATCTAACGGTTCGGATCGTCGAAATTTGGTCCAAAAATTATTTTGGATGCGCCTGTTTTGACGCAGGGGGCAACTCACACACGTGTGAAAAGTTGGAGGGGGTTAAGTGTCTGAGTTTATAGTTTAAGGGGGTAACTCGAAAATGGGTGATAGTTAAAGGGGGTAAAATGTAATTTACCCAAACCCTAAATTAGGCATTTGACTAAATATGGTTTTGCATCATTCCTCATGTAATGCCAAGGTCAGCTGATGAGTTGTGGGGTAACGGCACAAAGATAACGCTAAATAAGGGAAGAGCTATCGTGAGTTTCTAGTATTATCACCATCATTTCAGGTCTCTATACCCCCACATGTACACAAGCCCACAACCTAATCTCAATCAAACTTTAATGCCTTCAAGCAATACCCTCTTCATGGGTCCCTCTGCCCTCCCAACCCCCTCTCTCTCCAAAAACCTGTTTCATGCGTTCACACTTTACATCAGTAACATAGCTGGAAAACCTTAAGAAAAACACAGATCTTATGAATGAACACACATGATTTAAGTGAGTGATATTAGAATAGATGTTTGGATACTATTCGATGCATGTTTTGTACGGAATATCCGTGAAAATTTGAGTCTCACGTAAAACAAATCGAAAAATAGTTAGATCTTAATATACAATTAGATGACTCGCTATTTACAAGGCATCACCTTTTCAACTGGATATGAGTCATTCAATCTATATTTGGTCTAGGTGATGCGGCGTGAACTCCGTGGATACTCTCCAACAGATTGGGCCTATGCACGTATGGGAGAACCTGATTAGGCAGATTACATGTTTCGACCATGATCATTCCACACGTTTATCGGATTATTTGGGTGTTTGAAAATCAGGACTAAAATCAAATTAAAACAAAAATACAGATACAGAAATCTAGACTTTTATGTAGTCATCATTAATTCAACTTTTCGTCATCAACTTCTACAGCAATCTGGATACATATATTACTAGTATTAACCAAATTACCGTAACAAATAAAAACAAAGAGAAAAAACAAAATACAGCTTTGAAAACCAAATTTAAAATAATTGGGAGATAGGTTTCTATCGGAGATTCAGACACAGATGTGATATCCAGACATCTGTATCCGTAACAATTTGAATTTTCTACATGGAAGCTGCAACATTCAAGTCAAATCCAACACATCTTTCAAACCTTGAAGCAAAGAAGGTGGTGGTGGTGGTGGTGGTTGTGGTTGTGGTGGTGGTGGTGGTGGTGAGACTTGTCTTGGTCAATCATGCCCTGAACTTGGCGGAACTGCTCCACGTGGCAAGGGATGGTAATGGGGCCTTTCTGATCGAACCCATATTCTTCCTCAGCTTCCTTCAACAGCTGCATGAAGAGTGGATGGTTGATGTATATAACCGGGATAATAATCCTCTGTTGCTCCTCCCCTTGACCCACCATAACAGCCAAGCAACCCTTTGGAATGTCTCTCATCATCATCACATCCTTCTTGTGATGGTGGAGGTGAAGGTGGGGAAAGTGCAGGTGAAAATTATTCAAGAGATTGTTGGTCTTGTGATGATCCCCACCCATCTGATGATCAGAAAAAGAGAACACAAAGTTAAATTACCTGAAACCCCTTGCTGTACTGATGAATCTTGTTTGTGTTTCGAATCGGAGGTCAGAACGAAACAAGAGAGAAAGGCCAGGGGTCGGAGCCGGAGATGGCTAGCTTGAAGAGGGTTAGGGAAGAGTCTGTTAGGGATATTCTTGGAATGTTGCTCATGGTAATTTTTGCTACTATGATAAAATTAAACACATGAATTTTTTTGAAGAGGGGGGGTTTGAGAGGGGGATTCAGAGCTTGGGGGAGGCTATTTATATACAGAGGGATACATGCCAGATATGTGTACACAAGAGGTCTCAAGAGGTCTAGGAGTAGGGGAGAGAGAGAGAGAGAGAGATTAGTGGAGTTTTCTTGATTTACACAATCATATAAAAAAGTAAAGCAACGGGTACATATTCATAGATCTGGATACAAATGTGTCCAGAACCATCCGATGCACATGGATTTTACACAGTAAACCTGGGGTCCACACCTATCGGACGGTTTTGGTTGGATTTGTGTTTGAATTTGTGGATGAGCGTATGTATCCGTCTCATATGTACAGATTTGGATATAAATGTGTCCGAAACCGTTCGATGGACGTGAGTTTCACACAATAAGCCTGGGGTCCACACATATCGGACGGTTTCGGTTGAATTTGTGGATGAGAACAAGTGTTTGCCTCATTTTTTGCTATGGGAAAAGGGTCAAAGGTTTTTTTTTTTTAGGGTGTTCTAGAGAAGGAGCAGCTGAACCCGTCATTAACTTGGGGTGGGGATATATCATATATTATTGCCGTCCAGAAGAGGACTACGTAATTTCGTAGCTCAAAAAGGGTAAAAATTGGAAAAGGTAGAAAGGACTATTTCCAGGTCAAATATTGCTCCCACCAGCAATTTGAAAACACAATTTTAACGGCTGGCCGGTAGGCATTGACCGTCGGCAGTTGGCACTCCCCATTAACATTTTTTATGCCTAGTTCTGTTTCCTCTCTTTTTCTTTGTAAAATTACAAACAATTTTTTAGTCAATCAAGATCCCACGGAAATGATTCTCTCACGTAACACGAAATGAAATAGAATCAACAGTCACGCTTCACAATTCAGGTCATTTATTTTGTGGGCCTAGTTGTGTTTAATATTAATAGGAAAATCAAGTTGATCGGATACAGGTATGAGTGTGACCCAATCTTGTTGGTCATAAAAGAAATGGAAGATCAAATCTTTTCATTCGGGTGGATACTAATGTTCGATAAGTCTACTTTTTTTTTTTTTTTTGCAATGACGAAGAAAATATTGAGACATACAAAATGAATAGCTAAGATTGTAAAGCGATACCATATTGAATCTTATTTTACGTCACAAACGTATGATGTACATTTTGATTAGTGTGGTGTGAACCTCATCGCGGGTGAATTTATTTCACGGGTGTCCTATTATTGGACACTTCACAGATTATGATTTTTACCAACTGATTAAAGGTATGATAAAATAAGATGTAGACTCCTTTGTCAGATTTGGTCCAAAAAAGAGATGTCCGCCTTCGTTCTCGTTCAAGCTAAAGCTCAGTCTGGTTTATACTGGCGGCTTTTATGTTTAGAAAATTTGCACTAAAAATGTTTATTGGACGGTTGTTAAAATTTTTAAAAAATGCATTGGAATATATGATATCTGTATTAAAGTGTATATGAATGTTTATTGAAAAGTATAAAAAGTACATTAAAATATGTTTGTTTCTGTCTCTTTCTTACCATAATTTATTGACAACCCTATGGTGTGCATGATAAATTGTCTTTGGAATCTAGTTTAAAAAAATGTGGTTGTTATTTGATTACTGAACAACAAAAATATTTAAATCAAAGGAAAAATGATAGGTACACATCTGAGTTATTCCATGCTTTCCGAGTAATGTTCCACGGGGCCTTTGCACCCGTGGAGCATTGCTCCAAGAATATATACAATTTTTCGTACACACCCATGAACCACAACTACAATCGCACCACTCTCATATGTGTGTGAAATGGCACAACTGGTAAAGCAAAAGTAAAATGTTAGAGGATTTGGATTCCGGGAAAAACCCAACTACAACTTGCAGTTTGTCCGTTTGTGGGTTTGATTTGGGTCTATTTTGATGATCTGAATCGCTTGTTTTTTTTTTTTTTTTTTTTTTTTTGAAAATGTTAAGTATATTATCAAAGCCATCCGGCACCCGATTACAACAAAGATAGGAATGAAACCAAACCACTAACAAATGAAAATGAGCGACAACTTTAATCGTGCCAAAAGTCATGTCGGATATATGTCAAAACATTTCACGTCAACAAAATGGATGCATATGAATTTGATTCAGTATGCCTGAAGACCCATTTTTTGAATAAAAATATGTTCCGAAAATATCTTTATAGATATCTGATGAACATAAGACAAAGTTAAAGTTATCAATAATTTCTTCAAAGTGAACGATTCGGATAATTAAACGGACTCAAATAAAAAAGCCCACAAAACTGCACGCTACAGTTGGTTTCCCCAATTGCGGACAATCCAAATCCAATACTCCCTCCATTCCAATTTGCTTGCCCCTTTTGGGGAAGTGTACATTTTTACAAAAATGATAGGTACACACCCATCTCAACCACTCCCTACCACACCCTCTCTCACATGTGTGGTGGGGCCCATCCGGTGGGTCCCAGTGGACCCTACCACACATGTGAGAGAGGGTGTGGTGGGGAGTGGTTGAGAGGGTGTGTACCTATCACTATTGACATTTTTAAGGGGTGTGAAAACTTTGTATTTTATTTTCTGTTTGCCCTTAATCCAGTCAATATATTACTGTGCCCATTTTTTGTGGGGCTGATTTTTTTATATGTAACTCAAAATATATGCAATATGGATCTTGTTTGATATATATCAATTAATTTTATTATACAAAGTTTTCAAAATTATAAGAACTGTTATAAAGTAAAAGATAATGGACAAGCCAATTGAGATGAAAAAAATACTTTTTAAGGGTAAAACTGTAAAGTGACTCTATTTTGATGGATGTTTTTAGAAATGAGACAATTATTTTGGAACATTTCAAAATGGAAAGAAGGACCAATAATTTGGAACGGATGGAGTATTAAATATAGCATTCGTAACAGGTGAACAAAGAAATTCTTCTATGAATATTTCCTTAAATACGCTACTCCCTTTTTCTTGTTATTTTCTTTGAGCTCTTTTTAAGTAAAGCCTTTCAGATAGTGGATAATATTCTGCAATATTAACTATGTTAAAATTTCGATATACATTTAACGAATGCTAATAATACATTCACAAATAACAATTCAACTTTTTTTTTTTTTAGACTTCTAGAGAGAGAGAGAGAGTGAGCAAGTTAAGGGGGAGGTGTTGCGCAGCCTCTTTGCTGGTTTCCTTGGCCCCCTCTTTGCCTCTCAGTCCCCGGAATCGGGGGAGGTGTTGCGCAGCCCCGTGCTGCCCAACGTGCTGTGCAGCCTATTTATTTCGCCCGTTAAACCTTGTTTCGATGATCGGAGACGTCCACCGTGTAGAGCTCGTCGAGTACTACGAATGTACCAAAAATCAAGTCGATCGGATATCGTTAAGTGCCTCATCGGAACACAAATAAGTTGAAAAAAATTTGGAACACACGTGTCTTGAAACATTAAATGAAAACCATTGAAACCATTTTTTTCAATATATTTGTGTTCCGATGAGGCACTTAACGATATCGGATTGAGTTAATTTTTGGTACAGTTATAGTACTCGGCGAGCTCTACGCGGTGGACGTCTCCGATCGTCGGAACGGTACCAGCGCGGCGCCAAAATGGGCCCGCACAGCACGCTGCGCAGCACCCCCCCTGTTTCCCTCAGTCCCCCCATCCTATGGATCTGCTCTCCCTTCTTGGTTTCTCTTCTCATCATCTCCCTCCATAGTTGTGTGATGGTCGAGACTCTCGTTCTCAGGAGAGAGTTCTCCCACGAACCCATCATTTAGCCCTTAGATCCAATCAGCCTTGGCGACGGATTTGTGGTTCCTTCACTAGCAGTGGTGGTGGCATCTGGTAGCTCCGATTGCAGTGGGATGAAGGGACGTCGAGCTCCAGTTGCCGATGTGAACCCTCCATCTTCCTCCAACCACATCCACAAGCGGATTGGTAGTCTCCATCGTCATTGTACAATTTTGCGGCTTTTCTTTTGTTGATGTTTTTTTTTTCTTTTTTTTTTCTCGTAATTTCAAATATGTGGTGTCCTTGTACTCATTGTTTTCTATATATATTTTTCATATAAAGAATGCATATTTTATAGGTTATCCCCCGCCACTAGACCACCAGTGAATAAAATGTTCCTTATCTTTCAGACCAATTCCTTGTGTCGACTGCATAGCACGATAACTCTTTCCGTAAAGCGAAAGTTAAAAGATTGTACCAGAAGTAGTATAAAGTAACAAAAATTCGATTTGTACGCACGCCACACGTACGCAATATGCATGGACGGTACACATCTTGACCGTCCGTGCGTGTTTTTGACGGTCCGGATTTTTTTTTACTGTCCGGATTTTAAAAAAACTCTTATGTAAGAGTTTTTTTAAAATCCAGACCGTCGATTCCTGAAATGGATGGTCAGGATGTGTTCGTGCGCGTACATACATGTGTGTGTACGTACGCATAGCTGGACTGATAAAGTAACGCCTGAAGTGGTACGTAATCACCTTGGAAATAGAGTTTAAAATTAACATTACTTGTCATAGTGATTATGGTAACAACAAACTTCAGATTTGTGATTTCTGATAAGGTCGGATTAAACCCCAAGATAAGGGACTGAGGGGTTTTACTGTGCCCTTGGTTCGAGTCTAGTCCCGAGCTAGACAATATAATTCGAACCGTTCAAATTGTTTAGAGTTAGACGCAAACAATAAGCTTGTAAAACATCTAGTAGATGGGGCATTGATAGCTAACTAATCCAATCAAATAATAGGACAAATTATCAAAATCACCCCTGACGTTTCTAGAAATTATAGATTGCCCCCTCACGTTTGGAAAATTACAAATTATCCCCTGTTGCATAAGACCCACATGTTGTGATGTAGCTGTTAGGAATTTCATCGGAATCTACTGGACATCACCAAATCCTAATTATAATGAACCAAACTTTCCTTCTGTAGCTTTTGAAAAGCTATAAAGGTGTGAAAATAGTTTTTTATAGGATACAAAAGGGCAATTCGTTTCCTAATAATTAATATTTGATGATATCAGACAGATTTCGTCGGATTTCTTAATGGCTACATCATGACATGGGAGTATTTTTTATGCAACAGGGGGTAATTTGTAATTTTTCAAACGTGAGAGGGAAATCTTTAATTTCTAGAAACCTTAGGGATTGGTTTGGTAATCTACCCCAAAAAATATATTTCTGTGTATTTTTTAAATTGTATTTGCTTTTATTTTACAGATACAAACTATTTTTTAAGAGTTTACAATAATATATCTTTGAAATGATTTTTTATGAGGTTATTATTTGTGTTTAGCTAGTGATAGTAAATGGTTCGGATCATGTTTTCGAACTCGAAACCAGACCTGAACCGAAAGCACACGATTTTACGTGCACCCAAATACCTCACTTCACCTGATTCTGTTTAGTTATTTCCCAACAAAATTGAAGTTTACCTAGAGTGCTGAATAAAATTTCCTTCGAAATTGTGGCGGTGCTTACAAATAAATTATTTTTTAGAATACGTGAAGGTGTTGAATGATAATGGGATGAGTAGATTTTACTGAACAGAATGTGTAAACTTTATGATGATAATGTGTGGCAAAACACTCCCATATATGTCAATTTTGGGGTTCAATTATTGTGTAGTGCTCATTCAGAATTTGAGATCTGTTCAACTTCTGTGGAGACCGGAGAGGAAGTCAGTCCTCGTTTTAATCCAATCCGACATTTACTAGAGTCTATTCCAGTATCATTGGCTTAAGGATTTTTTAGTGTTTTTCTTTCTTTCATTTTTTTTTTTTTTTTTTGGCGTTTGCTAATTTCGCGTCATACTCTTGGTGATTCCCGACGAGAGGAATTGGAATTGAATAATTATGACTTTTACCCAACTATTTTGAGAAATACCCAAGAAAATGGGCCTGGGGTTGGTGTTGTGCACGTTGTACAACCCCTTTAGGGCCCACCCCGAGTCTTGTTGTTTGATCTGAATCGTTCGTTTTGTTCGTCTCGTCGATTAGGCAACCCAAGCAAAATTTCTGGCTGATCAGACACCGGTAACTATATTTTCAGACTGCATTTTTTTGTGAAAATGGAACACTCCAAGAAATTGTTGTACTCCTATTTTTTTTTCTACAAAACTGTAAGCTAAATAGTCACCGATCAAATAGTTACCGGTGCCCGATCAACCTAAAATTTTACATGGACTACCTACTTGACGAGGCGAACAAAATAAACGATTTGAATCAAATAATGGGACCCAGGGTCGGCCCTAAAAGGACTGCACAGCAAGCGTAGCACCAACCCCACACCAAATGCCTCAGAATTTTCTCTGATATTGGAGTATCATATATCCAGTAGGACCAGTATGATCATCCGCAAGTCACGCCCGAAGGAAGCCAAGTTGGCCCATGACCCGATTTCGTGCCGGATTTTGCTGCACACGTACCGTTGTTCTTCCCCAAAGCTAGCGTGCTGTCATTATTGCACTCTGAAATCCATGTGATTTTGTTAATTTTTTTTTGCTAATCATGTTCTCAAATTTAAAAATTGACAAACCTTGACCCCCCAAGTTGTTTGGTTGTTCAATATTCCAGAAGAAAGAAACTCTTCATTTTTTTTTGGTATTTTTCTCCATTTTCTAGTTTTTTTTTTGTTATATGAAAAAATAATTTATTTTTGTCGATTATTGAAGCATACAATTTCTTCTCAAACCTACGAGACTGGTTCAATTAACGCGTTCAGTTTTCCTCGTTTTAAAAACTCATGTACTTTCTGAAGAGAGATTAAAATTATAGGACGGAAGTCGAAAGGAGTCTAAGCTAAAAACATAATAACATTACGTCATATAAGTTTGAAAAGGGTATTAAAAAAAAACAAATGAAGCCTCATCACGAATCTTACACTTTTTTTTTTTTTTTTTGAAAATGTCAAGAATTTCATATCAACACCATCCGGCAACGATTACATCAAATGACAGGAAAGAAACCACAACCACTAACAATTGAAATGAACACGGCTTAAAACTATCAAAGGCTACCGGCTCTTAGACACACCTGCCGAATTTCTAGTTAATTAAAAGTTAAAACCTTTACTGCGGATATGGTGCCTCATAAAATCCAGAGTCCCTTTAATAGAACTTAATAGAATTGGACCGGCCTGTAAACAAACTACTTTTCCGGCAGCCAATTCAGTTTTTTTTTTTTTTTCCCCTTCATGCTTTAATTTTCTGAAGACTAATTCTGATTCCTTCCCCCAGAGATCAGAGATTCCAAATATAAACAAAGGGTTTGACAATTAGTTGAGGGATAGTACAGTACATGAAAGGAAACCAAGAAATTTAACAGGAAAGTGCATCGAACGGTTGAGATTCGTCCGGTGCACTATTTAAACAGTGCACCGAACGGATCTTAGCCGTCCGATTGATTTGGACTTTAGCTCTCTATTATTGCTAGAATCCCCTTTTAACGAGGCTTGTTGGGGATGCTCTTAAAATGCGTGCTAACGTTCAAATTAAAAAAAGGTAGATCCTCGTAATTCGTAAATATATATAATTCGCGACACTTTTAAAAGTTGCAATTGAGAAATTTTAAATTGTGTAAAAAAAAAAAAAACTTTTAAGGAATATTTATAAAAATAAGATAAATACTTTTTCATGTCAACATTGGAATGGAAAAAAACTAACAATTGGAGAGGGATGGAGTATCATATTCAGGGGCGGACTTAGGGGTACAAGCGGGGGCATGCCTTTGCACACCTCCTAATTATTCTATTATTTCTACTACTATATTTTGGGTTTGTTGTGAAAAAGGTTCCCTCAAAATGATGTTATTAGTATATCTGTATGATATTTTTTCGTTAATTTATGCATACATGTGATTTGGTCATCATACTTTAAGAATTATACGTTCGTCACTGCACGTTAATTTATGCATACAAGTCGTTGTTTCCTTATAAAATTACTAATAAATATTTAAAGTGTGCTTTAAATATTTCTGTCGTGGTGTTGCACTTTCCAATTTCAGCGTGATGGTAAAATCATGTTTTCCACCTCATCATTAGCTATCCCCTTTGTATGCCATCAAGCCCACATGCACAATCATAGCCATCATGGTATCATATTCATTCATCATTATCGAATTTCAAAAGGATATTTGTACTAATTGAACTGTTGATATAATCATTGATGTTAAATTTTCTCGTAGTTTCATATATTTCACTTCGAACTATAAAATGATAAAATCTAAAACTGAACAAAAGTGAAGATTCGAGGTTACAGTATGAACGATTAAGATTATCAATGTTGGCCATTTTGAGGACTTAAAACTGAAGAATTGGATGACTGAACCGAGCCTATTTTGCATTTCTTTAACTCAGAGCTTACACACCCACACAATCCGGTCTATTCGGTGCTCTGAAGCACTCTAACACCATACATTCTTGTGGGATCCACGATAAAGTGTATTGATCCCATGTAAATGTATAATGATAGAGTGATCCGAAACAAACAACACGTGGTTATGCTACGGAACGACTGAATAGATACTCCAAAATCCGTGGGGGAAAATAAAACAGAGAAGAAATTTGAAAAAAAAAATATGAAAAGGTATGAAGCAAGCCAAGCTATCCAAAAAGTATGGACCCTGAGGGTGGCCTAGCTTGCTTGCTTTCCAACAAAAGCAAAGTAAGGCTTAGTGAAGAATTTGATGTTTTTCTTTGTCTCCTAAACGATAGGAGTTAGTACGCCACAATTGCAACATTTCTCCATATATATCTGCGTGTAAAAATATACCAGTATAGACAGAACCGACTCTGACTTTTCAGGAGCTTAAAACAAAATTAAAGGACAATCGACCCTTTTTTGTTGTTGAACTATAAGAGGGGGTATCAAATGGACATGGTGCACTACACGGCAAGATTTTTCAAAAACATCCCCTGCCGAAAAACAAAAAAATATACCAAGTATAACAGAAAATTTTTGTTGTTGAACTATAAGAGGGAGTCTTCTTCGTAAAACTCCGACCATGAATTGGAGATGTTGGTTTCTCCATGGGTTTCTTTTTGGGATCGGGGGGGGCCCCTTTCTAGATGTGTTTCCCCTTGAGCCTTCCGTTCACCAATCGTGTAATTCCGTCTCTCCTCCTTTTTAACATGGCATGATCTCTCCTCCGTCCTTTGCAACCATACGGGTTCCGGATCTTCTTAGGCCTCCGAAAAACACTTTTACATTTATTTTGGTTTAGAGATTATCTGGATTGTCTTACACTTTAAAAACACTTTTTTTGTGTTTTTTAACTCCAAGTTTAGGCGGTTTTTGTCCGGTGTGTTTTGGTTTAAAACGCTTTTACATTTATTTTAACTCCAAGTTGTCGTTGGAGTGTCCGTCACGAATCTTTCCCCATGGGAATCTTTGATGAATACTATCTCTCAATTTTTGACAAAAAAACTATAAGAGGGGGTATCAAGCAAGGATTTTTCAAAAACAAAAAAAAAAACAGAAAATTCTGGCTGACTCCGATTCAGACTCCGACCATGAATTGGAGAAGTTGGTTTCAGTTTCTTTACCGAAAGATGAAACAAATGGAAGCAAGAGGAAACAAATGATGCAGTTTCAACAGTAAAATGATTAAAACATTAAAAAAACTAACTTTTTAATTAAAGTTAATGATTTGATGACTCTACTTATTTGATGAGGGAGAAAGGGGTCACCAAATTTTTGTGTTCTTTTTTCTAGAGTGTGGGTTGGAACAGTTTTTTTTTTTTTTCAACATTGCTCACCAAAAACTTGAAAATTGGTATTTGATGAGTGACTTGGAGATGCTCGCAGGCAATTGATTACCAAACCGTCTCTATGCGGAGTCACTCAATTTTTTTTCCCACCAATCTAACTAAAGTGTGTTGACATTCCACCCGAAAGATTTGTCTCTACGTGATTTTTTGAGAGTACCATGTCAAAAATGTGGAATGTTATTCTACTAACGTCGGATAATTATTCGAGTAGGTGCATTACTTTTGCAAAAAATAAAAATAAATTAAATAGCATGCCACGGGTGATTGGCTAAGCTCATTAAAACTCTTGACCACTTCTAATCTCTTTTTTTTTTTTTTTGCTCAAAAGATTCTATTTTGCCAATATTTTCAGGCCAGTCTTGAAATATTGTTCAGGCCCATTTACATCAAAAGATGAGGCAGCCCGCAATAATGGGCCTGTAACAGTTACAGGCCTGGAGCATGATAACGGTAGCTTGATTTACTTGTTGGCCTTCATGAATAAGCAAGCCCATTAAGACAAGAACAAAATACGTTGCAAAATACGTGGCATTTCGAAAGTCGAAAGTGGGCTCTTTTTTTTAGATGATATGATGTTCGGGATTACACGATTAGTTGTTGTTACAACGGGAGTTGAGCACCTCTTCCATAAAAACTTAAACTCAGGACCTCTCTCTAATAAGGGAAAATAATGATCCAACTACGCTAGGTATGGCGACGACATGCAAAAAAATATTGGGGTGAAGAAATAGTCGTAGGGTGGGGTGCCTGTAAATAGCCCCCGTTTAAATCTTCTAAATGTCTAGTTCCATCCGGACACATGGAAATCTTATAGTGCGGGGGTATACTACGGGATTGTAGTGCGCTTTAGATTATTTTTCATATAAAATAAGTATCTTACATGTAATGTGTAAAATCTGGATTATTAAAAACACTTTTAACGGCTCATATTGATATTGCATACGTAGTGACCCCATAGTGCACTCCTGCACTACATGGCTTACGATTCCGTTTCACCCTCTGTTGCTTTCGCTGGAAAGGAAATTCATCTAGATCACAATTGATTTCTCAATTAATGGATTCCTAGATCATATCTTTTTGGGCTCGAGTCTAGGAATATATTCCTACGAAGATAACAACTCTAAATGGGTTAATACAGGAACGTCAAGAGAAATCCTACACTTAAGAGTAGGACATAGTTTCTCTCACTTGCCCCGAATGCCATCCGACTGCGACAGCAAATAAAAATGGTAGGAAGACACAACACCGAACACAACCCCTCATATACACGTAAGTCCACACACGTACTCAGGGGTTGTATTGAGTGCTCCTGAGTAAGACCAATGTGATGAAATTGCCACCCAATTTGCGGAACCAAACCCTTGGGGGACATCCAATAAAATTGGAACGATACATAGAAGATTAGCATGACCCCTGCGCAAGGAAGACAAACCCAGTACAGCCAAATCACCTCTACCGGATTCGTCCTTGTCCATCTCCTTTTCTACGTACAATTTTAGTGGTAGAATCCCAGATAAGTGTTTTTGAAAAGATCTTTTTTCAAAATTGAAGAATTGGATGACTCATACAATTAATCCAGCCTATTCTATGCTCTGGAGCACTCTAACACCATACATTCTTGTGGAATCCACGATTAAGTATATGGACCCCACGTAAATGTCTAATGATGGAGTGATCCGGAGCAACGCATGGCTATGCTACGGGATGACTGAATAATTACAGCATAATCCGTGGGGGAAAATAAAACAGAGAAGAAATTTATAAAAAAAAATAAAATATGAAGAGGTATGAAGCAAGCCAAGCTGTCAAAAAAGTATGGGTGAGGTTGGCCTAGCTTGCTTGCTTTCCAACAAAAGCAAAGTAATAAGTCGTAGTGAAGAATTTGTTGTTTTTCTTTGTCTCCTAAACGATAGGAGTTAGTGCGCCACAATTGCAACATTTTAGCATATATATATATATATCTGCATGTAAAAATATACCAGTACAGACAGAGCCGACCTTGAACTTTCGGGGACTTGAAGATTAAAGACGAGGATCCCTTTTTTGTTGAACTACAATAAAAGTTAAAAGGTATTAAGATAGGAGGGGCGGTTAAAATGTGTAAAATTTTCAGAGGCCTAAAGCGACTATACCTCGAGCGTTTCTCAATAAGATGTAATCGATCCCTAATCATATTGATGTTCAAGTGGAATAATGTATATTTCCTAATGTCCATGAGGCCTGCATCTACGCATCCAATATCAAGAGGCTTGGTCTCCCATTACAAAAAGGGTAAAAATTAGGGCTGAAAGAAAAAGAAAAAAAAAAAAAAATCAACAAGACACCAACACGAGACCGTGTCCAAGCAGAATGTAGCAGATTTTTGAAGCATCTTCGTCTAAATTTTCATTGGGTGCTAAAATTTGTTTTTCAAGCAGAATGATGTATAGGGAGTAATACGTAGCATTGCTTATGTGATACTCTCGCCAATTGGTTACCAAACTGTCACTATGCCGGGTCACTCATTTTTTGGGTGTGTTAATATTCCACCTGAAAGATTTTTCTCTACGTGATTTTTCGAGAGTACCACGTGAAAAATGTGGAATGTTAACCTACTAACGTCAGATAATTATTCAAGTAGGTGCATTATTTTGGCAGGAATTTTTTTTTTTAATAGCACGCCACGGGTGATTTGGCTAAGCTCATGAAAAACGTGGAATGTTAGTCTACTTATGTAATTGTGACAAACAGGACTATGGTTTATTGCACTAAAAATAAATATATCTGCCTAAAAACTCATCCAAAATGTATTTTTCGTTTATGGTTTATTAAATAGAACGCCACGGGTGATTTGGCTAAGCTTATTAAAACTCTTGACCACTTCTAAGCTCTTATTTATTTTTCTATTCTCGAAAGATTCTAAATATGGGAGTTGAACAAGACAAAAGGATGGTGTTACACGTTATCCTACCGGACGTTATCATTCCACTGCTTGAAGCCGACACGAGAGGGGTGGCCTTTGAAATGGTCTAGTTTGTTTCGTTATTCTGGTGTACCAAAAAAAAAAAAATTCTATTTTGCCAATATTTTCAGGCCAATCTTGAAATCTTTTTCAGGCCCATTTACATCAGAAGATAGTCCATGCAGTCCGCAATAATGGGCCTGTAACAGTTACAAGCCTGGAGCATGATAACGGTAGCTTGATTTACTTGCTGGTCGTCATGAATAAGCAAGCCCAATTAGACAAGAACAAAATACAGTCCGTTGCAAAATACTTGGCGTTCCAAACTCAAAAGTGGGCTCTCTCTTGAGACCATGAAAACTTGAACTCAAGACCCCTCCCTTGGTAAGGAAAAATTATGAACCACTAGGTATGGTGTTCTCGAATGTGGAATTTAACCTACCCATTGCATACGGGAGGACGACACGCAAAAAAAAATGGGGTGAAGAAATAGTCGTAGAGTGGGGTGCCTGTAAATAGGCCCCGTTAAAATCTTCTCAATGTCCAGTTCCACCCGGACATGAGAATCTTATGGTGCGGGGTGTACTACAGGATTGTAGTGCGCAACATGAGTCGTCCATCATACAATCAGCGGTTCAGATTACATTTAAGATACTTATGTTACATGTAAGATAATATGTAAAATCTAGATTATTGAAAATACTTTTCGGCTCGTATTGCGGAGTACAAGCCCGTAGTACACTACAGAGCTTACGAATCCGTTTCACCCTCTGTTATTTTCGGTGGAAAGGAAATTCATAAAGAGATTTGGGTTTATCTAGCTAGATCACAGTTGATTTATCTCAATTAATGGATTCCGAGATCATGTCTTTTTGTGCTCGAGAAGGAATATATTCCTACGAAGATAGCAACTCTAAAGTCTAATGGAATAAGAGTTTTTTTTCGAAATATCCCTTAAACTATCACTCCTTTCTTTACTTCGTCCTTGAAAATCCTTTATGTAGTCCCTGAACTACTTACTTGATGTGCATGTGGTCCTTTTTTTTAACGGCAGTTAGTTTCATGGACGGAAAACGAGTTGTGTTCACGTCACGGGTGATCATGGCCCCAAAACCAAGGGTAAAATGTTAGACTACTTGTATTACGCGGGACTCACGTATATGTGAAGGATTGTATTCCGATGATTGTGTAGCTACTAGAAAAGGGCAGGAAGAGAGGATCTCGACCCGAACTTGAGGTTATAGTAACTACAGAAAAGGCCAGTTTTCTTCCTCAACTACCTTCTTTCTGGAATGTTTACAAGTTGTCACGAAATTCGCTTCGACATTCGGGTATATGAACAGTTTGTAAAAGCTGAATATTCTAACAGTAGAAACTTTTTGGCTGTTAGACTTGTACCATCTCAAAGTGGGTGTGTGGAGTAAGGATTTAAATATCCGCCGCTACGTAGCACATTGTCGCTACATAGAATTTAAAAGAATTCAGGATCGTGACACTCGATTGGCGTTATGTATCATTCAATACTCCCGCTACCGTTACACTGTTTCCACTATCACTATTTAAAACCTTGTTGTGGAGAGATAAATAGGTTGAATTAGTTTCGACAGTGTTTTTGATTGTGGAGTGTAGGATCTTCGTTTGTCTACCATTTCCCTCATAAGACCAATGTGATGAAATTGCCACCCAATCTGTAGAGCCAAATTCGGTACAACCGAATCATCTATATATCGGATCTGTCTCTGTCCATCGGCTTTTCTGCAAGTTTAGTTATAGAATCCTACAAAAGTGTTTCTAATTTTTTTTATTTTTTTAAAATCTTGCCTCTGAGATTCCATGGAACAAGTCAACAAACAGACTATAGAGGAATTTTGGTCCAGATATCCGCCAAATGATACTAATTCATCGGGAAGTTATTGAAAAATGCTAAGTACCCAGAATAGTTACTTAGAAACTAAAATCAGTGGCTCAAAAAATAACCCAGAAATTAAAATCAGAGCCATTAATTTTAGTTTTTGGATAATTTTTTGATTAAATATTCTACAGGAAGTTATTTCCAAACGTACTAGCAAAGAAAAAAAAGTAATGTAAACAAACATGCCATGGGAAAAATTGTTTCTTAGTTGCAGTAACTTTGGTGACAATGCTGAAGAAAACAACACAAATGGAGTACAAACTATGCTATTTCATGGGGGGGAAACATTCTTGCAAATCCAAAGGCGAAATATCACATCATACATTGAATTCAGAGCTTAACTATCCTCACTCACAAAATAAATCTTGTGCTGCACTATTTCCGCTATCGCTATTTAAAACTTTGGTTTGGAGAGATAAATAGGTTGAATTAGTTTCGCAAGTGTTTCGCTATTTGTCTCCCATTTCCCTCATTAGACCAATGTGATGAAATTCCCACCCAATCTGTGACGGAGTAAAATTCGGTACAACCAAATCATCTATACCTAATTCGTCTCTGTCCATCGGCTTTTCTGCAATTTTAGTTGTAAAATCCCACAAAAGAGTTTCTATTTTTTTTCCGCAATCCTCCCGCAGAAATTCCATGGAACAGACAGACTATAGAGGAATTTTGGTCCAAATTATGGGGGGAGTTATTGGAAAATGCTAAGTACCCAAAAAAGTTGCCCAGAAAATGGCTCAGAAATTGAAATCAGTGGTTCAGAAAATATCTCAGAAACTAAACCTAAAATCAGTCATTGATTTCAGCTTCAGGATAATTTTCTGGTTAAATATTCTATGTACCAAACACTGCTGAAAGTTAAACGTACTAGCAAAGAAATAAAGTAATGTTAACAAACAAACATGTCATGGAAAAAATTGTTTCCTAGTTGCAGTAACTTTTAACCCTTCTATATGCACCGACCGTGGTGCACCGACCACGTACCGACGGCGTCGCCGACGCCGTTGTGGGTCCCAACCGGTCGATCCGAGCCGTTCATCCTTCTCAAAATCAAATTCCAAGTGGACCTACGCGGGAATCGAGGCAATCGGACGGCTGTATGGGACCCACAACGGCGTCGGCGACGCCGTCGGTACGTGGTCGGTGCACCACGGTCGGTCCCCTTATGTTTTCCGGTAACTTTGGTGACAATGCTAAATAAACAAAACAACACAAATGGAGTACAAACTATGCTGTTTCATGGGGGGAAAACATTCTTGCAAATCCAATGGAAAGGCAAAGGCAAAATATCACATCATACATTGAATTAAGAGCTTAATTATCCTCACTTACAAAATAAACCAATCTCGTGCCGCGCGCATGACCAATTAAGCGGACCAAACTGCCCTTTTAATCAACGGGAAAAGACCACGATGTCTTGGCATGTCCTCGTCATCGTGGTCTTTGGCTTCTTGTTGTTATTGACTACCCTCCACCACCACCTCTCGTCTCCCTTCCTCCACCGACCGCAACCTCTGCACGCCGGGTCTCCACTGGCAACAGTCTCCTCCGGCCGCCAACGCGTCCGCGATCGGTCTAATCACCAAAATGCCCTCCCCCACCGCGGCGCTACACAACACGCTGAGAAACATCCCCAACATCGCGCCGCCGTACACAGGGCTTTCCGCCGAGAAAAATGACGATAATGCCAAGAAAAACACTTGTATCGGCAGACATATCAAAACGGAGAAAGCCAGGACATGAATCCTCATCCTCGTCGCTTTATTGATCACAAGAGAGACAACCCTCCAATAGGAAAACAAGAACCCCATAGAATACACAATCCCAAATGCAGCGAAAACAATTGTGCTAAACAATGGGAATCTGCACAACAAAATCTTGTTATCAAAATAGTCGATTGATAAAACAGAACTCGCGTAGAAACAATCGGGTAATCTCGATTTAAGCGGCGCGAAGAACACGAAGAACGTCTGGAGGATCGTAGCGGGGGTGCACGAGAGGAAAATAACCCCAATTGGGCAAAACGGATTTCGTTTCTTGATCGATGCATCGAGGAGGAAAAGGAGAGTGGTTAAAAAACCCGGTTGTAAAAATCCGAGGGAAAGAATAATGTGGGTTTTGCAGAGACTGGATTGCTGCGGTAAGGTGAATTTGGGGAGGAAGGGGTAGAGATAAAGGCGGCGGAAGAAGGGTAAACGGAGGGCTTCGGTTAAGGACCAGATAAAGATGAAGAGGACGAAGAGGAGGCGGACGGACCAGAGGGAATTGAAATTTTGTAAGTGGTGGGAGGTGCGGGATTTGAGGCGGAGGTAAAAGATGAATGAGAGGGAGAGGAGAGAGAGGAGGAGGAGGGAGGCGATGAGAGAGAGAGTCGTGACGTCGAAGGCGGAATCGAGGATTGGGATTGGTGGGAATAGGAAAGGCCCACCTGGGATGGAATTGAAATCGGTGAGTGGTGATGGGGATGGGGATGGGGATGGAGGGGTGGTGGTGTTAATGGGGATGAGTCTTCTCATAGGTGGGCGGTGGAGGAGGCGGCGTCGGCGGCGGCGATGTGGTGGTGAGAGGTTGTGATTGCATAATTTTGTGGGGGTTTCTGGGGGGAGAGAGAGAGAGAGAGAGGGAGGAGTGGTGGATTTCCCCTTCTCTTTCTCCCAACCGGCGGAAACCAGGCGAGTGCAGAGGTACAAAAAGGATTTTGCAGAGAGAGAGAGAGAGAGAGAGAGGTGGTGCTATGAGATGGCTCCTGAGATATCGGGGGTGGTACGGGTTTGGCGGTTATTACAGGGGAAATGACTTGCGGGATAACTCGAACCTAGAATATTACTCTGGATTGTGGTTTTCTATAGTCATTAATTCAGTAATCTCGGCTCACAAACACGTCATATTTTGGATTAGTTCAATATCACACATTTATGTATAGTGCATAATTAAATACAATATTTAGTCATAGGTCCTACAGAATGTGACGTGATTGTTGCTCTGCTCCGAGAGCACTGAATAATTTGATTGCTTTTGTTACCTGAGAAAGGAACTCGGCTTTGGTACCGACCACCCTTACCGATAGGATACCATCGGTGTGTGGAGCATATACAAATTTTATAAACCGGTCATTAATTTTAAAATAACTTTTCGAGTTACCGTGTGATGAAGCCAGTTTTGGGCGCGGCCCGTCAAATGACCTGCCAAACAAATTAGACTAAAGGACACCGGTGTGGTGCCAACCAAGGACCCTCAGATGCCTAAGTCAGTAGATGTCTTGTGGAAGAAAGGGGTGTGAACTTTGAATAAATTATAGCAAGAGTCTCGTATCTGCTCCCTATGGGAGGGGGTTGTTTATAATGGAGTGTGGAGAATCCTACCCGTAATATGATAAGTCATGTTGATCCCTGATTGGTTGGCATTACCAATGCCCTCTTGCCTTAGGACTCCTAATCCCGTTACGATTAAGCTTTATTGTTAGCATTTGGACTGTTGATGGCTATCCCGTGGGATATTCGTGCTTATCTCTCCCATAGGAGGTGGTGTAGTCAGTTCAGAGTCCTCATATGACCTGGGCTCTTCATTAAAGTTAGGTCTGAAGTGATTAACCTCAGTCAAGTTGAGTACCCGAGCTAGATTATCTGACCTTTATTCGTTAAGCTGACCACGTAGGCTATTTGTATTTATCACCGTGAAATAGTCATCTCAATCAAATAACTATAAATTCTTGACATACGTTTAACATTTTTTCAAAATTGAAAATTCGCTCGAATTTTTAATGAAAAAATAATTGAAAAATAAAATGAAAAACCAGCTATGCGATGGAGTTGATTTTTTTTAAAGTAACTCTCCATCGGTAAATGAGTGGTTGTTGCCCATAGTATTTTGGCAATTACTGAAAAAGCTACTTTTCTCTTGTTATGAATTTTCTTTGTTTTACATTTCCAACCAGCTCTGTAGTGAGGGGAGTCACTAAATTCGTGTAGTGAGCTCCATCGGCCGTTCGATCGGTGATCAATGATTCGGATCATCTTACACTTTAAAAAATCATTTTTACATTTACTTTAATCTCAATTTATCCGGATCGTTGATCGCTGATCGAACGGCCAAGGGAGCTCACTACACTCATATAGTGAGTCTCCTCACTACAGACCTTCCGGATCCTATTTTTGGGACTATTACCAGTCTCAAATGTATAGTTTTTAGAGTTTAGAGAACAAAAGCTATAAGTAGGGGGAGAAGAGTTTTTTTCACTTTCCATGCATTTTTTTCCATTTTTTTCCATTTTGGTTAACATTAAATACCTACAAAATGTATTATGTACAATTATATTCCAAATAATACTCATGTTGCAAAGTAAATTGTACACATATCTCTCTAACACTCTAAAAATTTATTGCACAATTATATTCCAAACACTACTCATGTTGCAAAATAAATTGTACGCATATCTCTCTAACACTCTAAACATTTGTAATATATTCTTACCATTATCTAAAATTCTAAAATATAAAAAAGAAAAATAAAAAAAGTAGAAAAATAAGGCTCTCAAACACCGTCATATTACCCTATCATATTTTTTTTTTCTTTCCAGTTCAAAAAATAAATGTTTTTTTTTTCTTTCAATTATTTTAAGCAATTAAAAAATTCGCATAGCACCATCTTACTCATGTTTCCATTCCATGTTTGCAAATGAAAATAAAAAAGGGTAATTTTTTTAGCAAAAATATTTGAAGTCACAAATAACTCGATTGGTCTCGTGGTTAAGGTCTGAAACATTCTTGTTTGCTCTCTTTTATGATTTGATACTCGAAACATTCTAGATACGATCAACTCTTATAAGATCAATCCATATCAAGCTTTGTCTCGCATTTAATTGAACTTTTTGCTAGTAACAGATACAGTTGGATTCTCAGGAGTTAGTCGAGTTACAAGCAAGCTGCTCCGAAACCCTGAGTTTAAATTTGAAGAGAATGTTTATTATCAAGAAAACTATGGGTACTTGGTGCACATCCATCCACTTATCTAAACCAACCAATTCCTGGCTTCCTGCATTACTTACAATGACAACTTGCTTACATAGGGTAAGTTTCATACATAGATTTCTTCCATCTTTTTTCGAATTATTATTAATTTCGAATTATTATTAATTTTTTCCCATTACCGGTTGACCACTAGACCTTGATCAAAATATAAAAAATAACCGGGTGACCGGGGTAAGCTCACCTACAGTACTTAACTAATTTCGAAGTCTTAAAGTTAATGATCGATCAATTTTTTAATGCTCCAATTTTTGTGTATATAAATATATAAATATAAAAGAAGTATAAACCCGTTACTTGTTGTATACCAAATTACCAACTCCTTAGGATTCCATTCGAATTAATTAGTCCCCCTCTATCTGGAAATTTTGGAAACTTTAAAGTATCCCAACATTATATTTTGTTCTAGAAATTAACTTATTTCTGAAACTGACTTATTGTGTTTTACGAGACAGAACACTCTTTCAACTTAAAATGACAACTTGAGTCAGTTTACTGCTTAAGTTATTCTCTGGAACAACCTTGACATATTCCATCTCCAAGTAATGTGAGACTATAATACTTAACATCCCCTCACGTGTTACCCATGGGTTTGAATCGTATTTATTCAATTGTCGATAGTGTAGAGGTCCCAACATTGTACTCCCGCCGTCCCAAATTGTTGTTCCTATTCAGATTTTGAGACAATTTTTAAAAATATTCATATCCTTCAATTTAATTTTTTTTTAGAGATTATAAAAACTGTGTATAATAGAGCTAATTGTGATCTATCTAATAAAATTCATATTGCACATAAGATGCGTTATAGATTGAAAGATGTGAACAATTTAAAAATTGCATTAAAATCCGTAAAGAACCAACAACTTGGGACAGATGGATGGAGTATTAAATAATCAATCATTTCAGCAATGTGTGGGACTCTCCCACCGAAGGAGAGATTATCCAGTGCTGCCATATAGTTCTGCAGGTCTTATATTGTATTACAGCCCTACAATTGGTACCAATCAAATTTGCACCAACGGAACACAGATTGGTTTGTGGGGCCGCAAACGTCTCTACATAAAAGATCTGAGCCGTTCATTAATCTTAAAATATTTTCTCGAATAACATTGCGAAAAATCAGCTCAATCGGGTAGCTGTAAATGCTTTTATCCAATGTACTCATTTTTCATTCAGTGGTAAAGATTTTACAACTACAACTACTCCGATTGAACTGATTTTTCGCAGTGTTATTCCAAAAAATATTTTAAAATTAATGAATAGCTTAGATCTTTTGTATGAGGCCCGAAAGTGAGGCTTGCAAACCGATCTGTGCACTATCTGTACACCTTCATCGGTTTCCACATATATGTAGATTGTACACTCATTTTTAAATTGACGTGTGGTGGATAGCACCTTAAGGGAGCCCATGAGCACTGTACAATTTTTCAATCAAAAGAAAAAGACATGACATAAAATCTAATGGAATGGATTTGCACAAACATGAAAAACGAGTAGCTTTTCAAGCTTCGAAATCGACTCTTTGCATGAAGTTTAACCATTTTCAGCAAATTTCTGGCATGTTGCCTGACTCTTGTGAGGTGTAGAGATAGATAGAGAGAGAGAGAGAGAGAGAGAGAGAGAGAGAGAGGCGTCAGCATCTTCTTTCTCTATCAATACATGTGCATCTTTTTGTGCTGTTTCCCAGACCTGAATCTCTGTCAAATTCGTGCAAACTGCAGTGAAGGAATGGGACACTACACTACACTACAGTATGTCAAGAGTTATGCGAAAAGTTATGTCTCAAGTGTCCAGATGAAAATGATGCAAACTGGAGTGAAACTCGTACTCCTGATAAATACTAGACACCAAAACATGAAATATTGGGAACAAGCTAAGGCACCCATCTGGTTGTTCATTGAAAGCCCAAAACAGAAAAGATCAGATACGTTCGCAAGTTCCCAAAAAAAATACTGTAAAAGTTTATTAAATGAAAATTTTAAATCAGAGTAGAATGTCAAACTAAAGCCAGACCCATAGTTAGTCTGGTTGGTTGGTGTGTTTACTATCTCATGCTATTGACGGGTTCGATTCTTGAGCTCGGGCCATAAAAAATAATTTGTTGCAAATCGGATGACCTGTCTTTAACAGACCGGGGAGAGTAGTTGAGAATTTGAGATACGCGTAAGTTGACTCGGACATCTTTTCCGATAAACCAAAAGGGGCAAAACTCAAACAACATTAGGTAATGTACGTATAGGTTTATGTACCATTTTTTTTATTGAAAGGACACGAGGCCTTATTATGGATGATAAAATACGTTGGTATAATGGTAAACACAGATTCCTAAAGGGAGAAGAAAGGCCTCGGCATAATTTATGGAATCACTTGTCACAGACTCACAATCCAAATCTGTTTAATTATCCACTCCACATTGCTTATGGGACAGAAAACAAGGATTGATAATTTTTTAGCAACATATTAAAAGCGATATTTAACCGGCCAGGGTAAGGTTATCAGACATGATCAACCCAAATCTAAAGTAATTCTTTACTTTTGCCCAATTCTAGGCTGGTTCTTGAGGAAAAAAACCCAGAAAAAAAAACGAATGCCGTCGTATATATCGTGGATATATACGTATCTCGTATAAAATGAAACTAACTGTGGATCTTTAACTTCTTAATGCCCATATTATCCTGTTTGATATGTTAAGAGACAACTTTGAACAAAAAAATGAACTCACAAACATATATCTCATTTACCTTAGCTATTCCATTGCAACACCAAATGCATAGGACGTCTTTTAAAAAACCAAAGAATATCCCACCTAAGCCCTTGGCATCACACTGTTAGCTGCCTATCCGAGGCTCTGGTTTAGTATCAAGGTGATTCTTTTTCTGTTTCTATATGTCTGCATCCTGCAGCAATATTTCCTCGATATCGTTTTCTCACAAATATGCCCACTCGATTAAAAGTTAAAACAAACAGGGAGGGCTTGGCATTCAAGTTAAAAACAGACATATTCTCTAGAAAAAAAAGGAAAATAGTACTATATCGTAGTATTCTCATTCTCAATAATATTGCTAGGTGATGGATTACGTTTGCACCTGAAAGGGGCAAAAAACAAGATGTCCAAAAGATTATTGAAAGAAAGATACTTCTTTTCAATAAGTAAAACCACTTTTCAATAATAAAATCCATGCCACAGAATATTTATCCACTCTCCTCCACTTTCAACCTCCATGCTTAATTTGAAATACAATCACTCTTCGCTCTTACTGGTAAGAATGCAATGCACAGTTACCGGTTAAAGAGTAGTGTTATCGTCTGCCCGGTGGGACTGACGGTAAAATTTTCCTTCGAAATATGCATATTTTCTTTAATCAAACACACCAATAGAAACATAAGGTGGCCAGATCTGAAAATCCACACAGAAAATAACAGCATTTTAAAACAAGTCCAGTGCAGTGTGAACAAAAAAAAAAGTGGGAATCTAAATCAGAATCAAAGATCAAATTACTTAAACTTTTTGGGTATTTTCAAAGACAAACCCTAGGAAGAATAAGAATGAATAGAAGAAGAAGAAGAAATTGTTCATGAAGTCATGGCCAAAATAATTACTCTAATGATAAGAGATTTAGACTGACAAGAAAGCCAAGAAGCCAATGATAACCAGAGTTGAAAATCATTGAAAGTTGGGAAAAAAAATTTAAGGAAAAGGGTAATGATGGAAACCATAAGTGTAATCTGTCAGAAGAATGAAAACCAGTCAAAACCCTCCATCATTACCTCAATCTGTTTCCAGTATAGTAACTAACAACCTTGATTTGCATGAAAAATTAACCAAAACCCAACAACAGAGACAGCTCATTGAAGCCGAAAATTGCAGAAATTCAAAGAATTTTCAAACAAACCTGTCGAAAAAGCAGTTCTTGATCGGATCGCAAAAGAGATCGATTGCGGGCAGATCGGAAGGAAGCAGCCTGATTGGGGGGAATGAAGCCTGGTCCGACGACACTAAAAGATGAAACCATACATAATCACCCATATATATACACATACTTATATCTAGAGATGTACAGAGATTTGTATCTCTGTGAATGAGGATTTGGGTCATCATCAATTATAGTGGCATCGAGCCAGACAACATCCCCCTCAAAGCAGAGGCTCCCCATCTTCTCTCTCTATAAATCTGCAATTCTTTTACTGGATCTTCTTCTCCTCTAAATGGGGGAGATATAATAAGAGGGGCGAATTCGATGCGGGTTTTTTGAGATATGATGAGAGTAATCATGATTTGGTTTATGTGTGGAGGGAGAGAGAGAAGAAGAAGGGAAGAAGTTAAGGGGAATTGTAACAGGTGGGCACCAGAAATGACCACGAGCTACTGGACCCCTTTGATAGGAGTATTTCATAATTAGAGAGAGAGAGAGAGAGAGAGAGAGATGGATATATCTACGAAAGCTATCAGCTTGTACCGTTGGATTTGGATGATCATCATGACGACTATCTTTTCCAATTTTGGGCTCCACCGCATTAGAGGAAAATCTCCAAACCGCACGGAATATTTTATTTAAGAGTGAAAACCTCTTTAAAATTGTCACGGAATATTTTATTTAAGAGTGAAAACCTCTCGTGTAATAGAACTTTTGGATCTTCACGTTGTATTTGATTGATTTGTTCTCACCTTGGACGCCAGTAATAGAATCATAGATTATGGATGACCGAATGTAATAAGAAAACAAATAAAAAATTGATGGACAATTGCTAAATCTAATTTGGAATAAGAAAACAAATAAAAAATTGTCCCGGACAATTGCTAAATCTAATTTGGAGAAAAAAAATCTAAAAAATAGAATCAACCTAAGTAAGAGAACGTAATATACTAAGCAATTTATACTTTCCTAAAATTGTAAGACTCCTTAATAATTAAATAACTAAAACTAAAAATACTATTGGAAGTCTTCTCGTTATACCATTGTTGATGAGCAAGCCTTCTCATACTAAGAGCAAGTCTAATGCAAGTTCTAAAATGAGTATACTTATTTCCATAATTTGGCACCAAAAAGTGTTATTGGACCAAATTATGAAACTGGATCTTCAGTGGTTGGTTCTGTTTGAAAACCAAACAGTTTTAAATTTAACTAAGTTTTCCTCAACTTCATTTTTTCATACTTTTTCAACCCCAATTCAATTATCTATGTCATTTTCAACTCCTGTTCGCAACTAATTTTTCAATCACCATTGTCAATTATTTTTCCAACCCCTATTCCTAATTGATTTTTCAATCACCGTTCCCAACTAAAATTTCCCAACGACTATTATTTTTTTCTATAAAAATTATTTGGTCCGACACTTTTTTTTTTGGGATCGAACCACAATTTAATCGGGTCCGACACTTTTCCCTCATATCAACTCTCTCTCTCTCTCTCTCTCTCTCGATTTCACACGTATTCCCCCCCATCGATCGATATACCTCTCGATCGATATACCTCTGTTGGTGAAATCCAATCAAAACATCCTCCGATCAACCCCAACCGACTTCACTTGACCTCAATCAACCACACCTGATTTCTCTCTCTCTCTCTCTCTCTCTCTCTCCCAAATGACCCAATCAAACACCTTGGATTTAATTCTTCTCGTGATTTTGCGTTTTTGACGAGTTTTGTGGCAATACTCAGGTAACTCCTGCAACCCTTTCTTGTTGAAAATCAGTTTGTGTTTGTGTCTTGACAATTTTTCATATTTGGAACTAGTTTTAGATTTGTTCCATTTTAGAGCCACATTTGGCATCCCATTGGAGCATGTTTTTTGGATTTGAATTTGGTTTTATATTAAGAGTACAAAACCAATTGAACCAGCATTGGAGAAGCTCTAACAGATACCATTATGTGTTCCATATTAAGTTCTTTTTTGTTTGGCGATAAGAGGTTTTCGGACCAACTTACACGCACATCAACTAATCTATCACTTTGGGCGAGAATTTGGCATTTCATTGGACATGTTTTCAATAAAAGGTTTTATATAAAGAGGTCATTCACTATAAAAACTATGAAAATTACAAGAAATTACGTAATTAATTACGCCTGACTCTAAAAGCTGAACTATACTCAAATCAATATTGTTTGGGATCCTCCCCACACAATATGGCCGATTCGTCAGGTGGACCGTATATATAATCATGTTACATTCACAATGCAGAAAAAACTACTGTATATACGAACTCTTTGTTGTTTTCGATTTCCGACATAGGACGACGAGTGACGTGGTTTGTAAATGATTTCGTTCATTCATTCATTCATCGAAATTTGGGAAGAAAAAAGGGCCAAGTGGGAGTTGGTGAAAGGAAAATCATACATAAAGAAAAGTAAAGAAGCCAACTTTTTTTGTTAGGTGACTTTTTTGTCTATTTCAGACTCTATAAGTAAGACCTGGCTGTCAATTAAGGTCCACAAAGATTAGCCAATACAATCACAGTCTCTTGCAAAACAGGATGGGGATTGGGGGGACACCTAAGCCAAGCTATAGCTAGGTCATAAGTCTACAAAAAAAAGTGGATTTGAAGGAAATAATTACCTTTGAAAAATAATTACCTTTGGAGAATACATCCCACGTGTGCGAGAGATATTACTCCTTTGTTATGATTGATTTTTAATGTGAGATGTTAAATTTTTTTTGGTAAGTTAAGAGGAGTTCCACTAACAAAAAAAGAAAAAAAAAGTGAAAAAAAACATCAATTTATTATTCTAAAAACATCATCAACTAAAAACAAAACACTCCTAGTAACATCTTATAACTAATCACTAGAAACCTTCTATCCAAAATTAGCCAAAAGCTTAAGAGAAAACAACCAGTTGATTTTGTTCTATTCGAGCAACTAGAAACGACCAACTAGAAACAGAATCTAAATCCTACTCCTACTAAGCAAGGAAGAAGATGAATTCTAATTCTGACACAAACTAAAGTTTTCATTGGAATAAAGCCATTTGCCCTACGAACAGACCTTATCTCTAACATTAGCTACAATAACAGAGATAACATTGCCCGGGCTGCAAGACCTTTGAGTAAAGATCCTGGCAGTTTGTTCTATTCAGATATGGTAGAGAGCAGCAGCAATGTTAGTATTCCAGTCCTCAAGAGCTTCTAAAAATCAAGTTCCTCCCTTAGTCTAACTGCCCAATTGAGGCCAGGGCATTCTAATTTAAGTTGCAAAAAAGCGACATATGAATTAGCCCCAATGAAGTTGATAACACCTAAAAGATTTCGAAACTAAAAATTTAGGAGGAATCAAACACATAAAGTCTTCAGATATTGACCACCAGGCCAACTCCCGAGATTTAGGTTAAAGTTTCTTGGTAGTTTACTGTACTAACGATCCCTTTATTTGTTCTTGTTTATTTTTACAGTATTTGTGTTGATGAAGAACATACAAATTAGTGTAAGTAAATAAGCAATGATTGTTAATCGGACCTCAATACCTAATCCATTTTTTGATTGATGGACCCACGGCTGAAAAGTGATTACTACAATTATTCATTCATGCATGGACGGAGCTGATTCAAAGCTCAACACAGTAAGATTGGAGCTTGAGTATTGATCTGGCAAAAGCCTTTACCCCAGTCTTCAACGCGTTGACGTCATACTTTTTGGAATTTGGTACCCCATACTAGCATGTCAAAAGCAATTGCAGCTTTGTTTAAAACACAAAGAAGAAAGAATAAAAAAGAAGAAGAAATGAGATTTGCTAGAAAATATTCCCTTCATTCCAAATAATTGTTCCAGCTCGGATTTCAATGTAATTTTTTAATTGTTTATGTTTTCCAATTTACGAATTTTATGTGTAATATAATTCTCATTTGATGTATATCTCAATTATTGCTATTATATAAAGTTTTTAAAATCTATACAGATATCATAGTAGATTGAAAAATATGAACATTAAAAAAAAATAACATTGGAATCCGAATATGACCTATAATTTGGGACAGAGCAAGGTTTTTGACACCGCGGCCGAAAAACAAATTAAGGAAAGATTTTGCGTTAGGCACGCAATCGGTTATTCTAAGAGAGTAAATTCAACTTAGCCCAGGTACAAAGGGATATACTAGCGTTGTACCCATTCGATACACGGAGAAAAAAATCACATTGGTATTTTTTCCGGCAATCGTGTATTGAACATAGACAACGTTAGTTGATAAAAAATCACATTGTTATTTTTTTCCAGTCTAGTGTATCGAACGAACAAAAATCACATTGAAGGCTCCCCTCCCTTTGATGTCCCCTCAACACCCACACGCGTCTCTCTCTTTCCTTCCTTTCTCCCACTCCTCCACTTTAATCTTCCTTTCTCTTAATTTCAAAAAATTTAAAAAGATAAAATTCTAGAAAATTTGAATTTGGGATTTGGAGAGTTTTTTTTTTTTTTTTTTTTCTAAAACACATATCTAGTTATCTACAGAGTATGTACTGATTGATGAGCCACCTCTAATTTGACTAGTGCGTTTTTTTTTTTTTTGAACCATAAACATAGAATATATCTATCAATCAAGTTAGTCCATTACAAAGGCGAGATGAAGTTGATAGGAGAGGATCTGTTGTTATGGATCCTCAGGAATTTTCTGATGTTTTACGGAATGTAATAATGAGTGTCAAAAAGTGTGATGCAAAAGATGTAATAGTTGATGACAAGGGAAATGTTGTAACTAAATGAGAGATTCGGAGAAATAATAGACTAATAAAAATTTTCATTAATCATCACCATGGTTACATTAACATCAAACCATTCTTTCATTTTTGGGGACATCGCATCTAACCAACTGCTGTCGCCATTAAGTAAGATAATAGACGGTATTCCGCCTTTAATTAATAGGTCTAGCTGAAACTTAATGAAGACATTGAAATCTCTTTGGCAGCCAACTAGATTTTCATTAATTCAGTTTGGATTGTGGAGTATTTGATGTCATCGATGACGTTGTAGCATGCTTCTTGGTCGTAATCCTTGAAACTTATTCTGCCTGAGAAGTAGTTGTGTCGTCCGAGACTTCTGGCCCAGGCGGTTTTTCCAATTCTTAACGGTCCTTCGAGGTAGAGGGAGATTGGGCGGATTGGCCGCTGTTCTGGTTCCTGTTAGAGTCAGATAGCATTGGTACATTAGCATAAAAATCTGGCATTTCATTTTTGTGTAGCTTTAATCTAATCCAGTCGTCTTCACTGTATAGTGAGATCCGGCAATTTTGATAGAGTTCATATTGTGCGAAATTCGTACTTACGAACAAAATATTTTATTCAACCCAATGTTTTAGCTCTTCAGGAAGAAAGGGAAATAAATTAAAAGGACTTGTATATGGGGGCCTTTCTCTTCTGTAATGGTCGCTAGAAAATGTTTTTAACTGGGGATATCTTATAACATAATCTGTGGGACATCTCTCTTTGCAAAGAGAGAAGAATTGCTCTTCTGTTTCTGCCTCAGCCAAAATACTCCTCCACAGGGCATTCTCTATTTTTTAAGGGGCTCCTCCCCTTTGACGAGAATTCTCCATGTTTGATGAAGTCTCCCTCTTTTGTATGTAGTTTCGACTTGTTGTTGGTGAGTTTAGGGTTTCCACCTTAGGATGGTAGATTCGACCATTTGTTGCTGTTAGGTCGAAAAACCTAGGGTTTGTTGTTTCAATTTTTTTGGTGCATTGTACCATGGCATGGAGGTGAGGGTTTCCATCTTGGTGGAGCTCTCGGGCAACTAGGATGTAGTAGGGTTGGTAGGCTAGTTGGAGTAGTGAGAGTAAGAGTTCTAGTAGAAGTTCTTTTGGACATGGGCATTATGGGTAGGTGAGGAATACATTTTTTGCTTGAAATCGAAAATTGGTCCCCCCCGATGCGATCTAGACCGTACATTTAAAGAAAGGAGACACGTGTATGGTTAGTGGTTAAAGGAAGTCCCTACTGGGCCCATGAAGTGAATGTAGTGTCTCTTTGTGTGTACAATTGATTCTCTCTGCCTCCCCTAGTTACAGTTGTCTAGTGTAAAATAAAAACGTGGGGAGTAAAGGGAAAACGAGTGGCGGGAAATTAAAGTGTTTGAAAGGTGTGAATTATTTTGAAAGTGAATCTTGCTGGGGAAGATTCGTGATCTTTTGGTACATATATAGTGGCAGAAACACTAGTGGTGTTAGACAAACAAGAAAGAATATGCTATTAGAGTGTGGCAGCTATTGCGGTGATTTTGTGTTCTGGTATCTTGTCTCTGCCCTTCTTTTTTGCCTGTCTCTGTTTTTGATAATATTGGCATACAATGTTGTACTGCTTAGAAGACTATCCCGCGAATTACGGGCAGTTCACTCAAATGCATGTAGATCGTTTTTTGACGTGGCAAATAGGACTGTGGGAAGAGAGTCGGTCGACAGCTCCGGTGAAGTTTGTTCCAGCGTGCGAGGAAAAAAGGGAGTTAATTTCAAAGCTAAGGTGTCTCAACCGAAGGGTTAGTAGAGGTAATAAAGTGGGTAGAAGTGTTAGGATAAAAGAATTAGAGTGTTTTATTAGAAATGGAAGGAGGAAGCAGCCAGTTTCGGACACCGTTCGCGTTCCGAAAAACGAGAACTCCGGCGGGCAGTGACTACAGGCGTAGTTATCGTGCCCGTGCGCCCTTCCGGTCGTACAAGGGAAGACGTTATGTACAGAATATCCCTAGACTGGTTAAAAGGACTAAGAGGGGAGTTAGGAAGCTACAATTATTTGATGAAACATTAAGGGATGTTACTTTTAATAATCAAGGTTGTTCGAGGTTGCTAAATGGGATTAATTTGGGAAATAAAAGGTCTGACCGTCAATCAAACAAAATTGTTGTGAAGGGCATTAAGTTAATTGGGAATGTGCAACTGGGGCAAGATGCAAAAGAGGAAGCCGTTGTGCACCATGTGCTATTGTTCATTATAAGTGACAATAGTTCGTCAGATTCTGTCCCTTCACCTGATAAGATATTTATCGGTGTCGGTGAGGGTAATCCAGAAACTTGGATTGTGGATCCGGATGAGTCAGATAGATTCAGAATGCTGAGGAAAATGAGGTTCAAGCTTATGGGTGGCAAGGACAAAGATCATCCTCGTCACGGAATAGAGGTTGTGGATCGCTTCTGCATTATTGACGTGTGGACGGATTACAAAGACACCTTGATTGGGAACATGGGGAATATTCAAAAGGGTGCCATATATTTAGTGGTTGCCTCTGTCAGTGGGAAAGAGTGCAAATATACATTGAGGAGTCAGATGTATTTTAAAACTGTATAGTAATCAGTTTGTAATGGAATGTTTAACGAATGAATTAATATTGTAATGTTCAGGTTAATGGAGGTCGAGGATATGAGAACGGGTGTTGTGGAAGGTGTTTCAACAAGTGATTTCAGTTGTATCGAACTTGCGTTGCCTAATTTGTTTTCGCAACTGAGGTTAAGAATGGGTAAAAACAGTATTAAAGTGGATAAAATATTGATAAAATATTCACCCATTTGTGCCCCCAATGCAAATGGTCTTGTTAGGGTCAATGTTTATGATCGGAGATTAGATGGGAACGATAGTCTGCAGGCGTATTTTGTATTCCCTGTGGATTGTTAGTGCGAGTTAATCTACTACGGGAATGGATATTGTTTGCTTAACGAGAAATAGGTTTCGTGGGTAATTAAGTATCACATCGAAAATTCTAATATTAAAAGGGGTGTCTTCCGAGACTTCTGGCCCAGGCGGTTTTTCCAGTTCTTGATGGTCCTTCGAGGTAGAGCAACCCTCTCCTCTTGCCGAGTGACATTAATTACACAGACAAAAGCAAAAGAAGACGCAACATTTTGTTATGTTAGTCCAGTGTGCTTGATTAGCGGTTACTCCGACGACGATAAAGATGCAAGTGTCAAATAGGATCCAAAGAACTTGCGAAAGCCATTAATACTAGTGCCATCGAGTTTGATGTACGCAACTTCGTTATGTTAGAACAACTGAACAATTAGAAAATGGATCAAAGTTAATCATACTCAAATAGGAATTGAGCTGCAAATGGTGGCTAGCGCATGCGGTAGAGCTCTTAGATGCCTCACACTGTATTCCAGGATCGAGTTTCATTCCCCTCTCCCTCCATGAAATAGATTAGGGATTGCAATGTACCTAGACCTCCACAATTTTTTTTTGAAACGGTAAAAAGTTTATTACGAAACTTGACAATGGATACATCAAGTTGGAGAAAAAGAGAGGAAAATCCAACGAAAAGTTGAATGAAAAAGTAAACACCCAAAAGCATAATTGAAACCTAACAACAAAGCCCTAACAATCCTAATCCTCATATGTTAGCAGGTGGGGTCATCACCAAACACCGTCTTTTGAGACAACAGACTCGGATCGACAAAAATAGGGTAGGGAGATCCATGTTTATAGGTGGGGTCAGCACCCAAAACACCATCTTTCAACATTGTCACTAGCTATATTATGCAACAGATGACAAGTCTAAACTCTCATGGTCTATATATAGCTTTAAACTTTCACGGCCTACAAGTTTCATTCGACGGACAAAGTGAAGTACAAGTTATAAAGACTCGCAGATAAGTATATTGTAAGCGGATACAATCTAAAAAATTCAATACTACATGTTTATACCGAAATTTGGCACAAAAGTATAAAAGGCCCAAAAACATATTTTTGGGACCAAATTGGGCTAGACCGGTGATAAAAATTAATGGGCTACATTGATTTTGTTTTAATTAGTAGGAAATGTTCTCCGATTGGATTGTGATAAGCCCATATAATTACACCATGGTGGACTGAATAAATAAAGAAGCAGTTGAAGACCCATCTTTTGTGGGTATGTCCATCTAGCCTAGCCTAGTCTATATTTTCAATTTCCTTGTAACCCAATCAATTCCTTTCATCTGATTTAATGTAATTCGGTTAGCTTTTATTTTGTCGTTCTCTCTTTCCTATACCACTAGGAAATTATTAAGTCCTCGCACGTAGGCAACTCTCAAACCACAATTCAGTCTCATCTTTTAGGCCGAACGCATTCGTTCTGATTAGAAGATTAGATCAAGGCACACAGACCTTCACTCAATTTACACTGGAATGCACTCTCTTTCCTATCCGACACACCGCAACACACCGCTCGTAGGCCCTCGCGGTATTTTATTTGGGGGGAAGAAACATTACCAAAACAACTCACCCCAAGAAAAAAATATAAAGGTTAGAATACCCAAGCGCTTGCTTAGGCCATGATTTCACCACTCAACTCAGTGGAAAAGAATGCTAATTTGCAATTTGCATTGAGGCTCCATTTGTTTTTGATGTAAAATGTTGGGTAAATAATCTACTTGCCCCTTAAACTATTCGAAAAATGTTTATTTCCCCTTTAACTATCAATTGCATTTACTTGCCCCTTTAACTAAGTAAAAACTATTCAGTTTGTCCATTCCATCAATTCCATCCATTTCAAAGTTACCAAAGAGGGTATTAAGGTCATTCACCTACTCCTATATCTCTTCTTCTCCTCTCTTCTCTCCATGCTCTCTCTCTCCCGTACCCCTCCCTCTCATTTCAAAGTTACCAAGGAAGGTCTTCCCTTTTCTTTGAAGCGGCATAGAGAATTAACAACATGGGAAGCTGACTTGGCAAGAGTAGTAATTAAATTAATTACTACTCACTTTATGATTAGCCAAAGTCAAAAAAAGAAAGACCATTTCTCTGCATCTCTTCTCTTTGCCACTGAAAACCAATTCGTGCTTTGCTTGGTTTTGAGACTTTTATCCTAGTCTTGAAACTTAAGGTATGGAATCAAAGTTCTGAATCTCGTACCGGATAGGGTACCGGTTTTCTTACTGGTACGGTATGGTACGGTATGCAGTGCACGTGCAGCGAGTAGGGTCCGACGCACCCGTTTTTGGATTTAGCGGTACTACATGTACATACATATATAAAAATCGAAATTTTACTCGTATCGCCAATTTTTTTTTTTTTTTTTGTGTAAATTATATCATCCAATGACTCAAAAAAAATTAGTTCTTCATAATATTACATGTAGCAAAATACTCCTATTAAGAATCGCAATACTCCTATAAAAGATATCAAAATAATGAAATAATAAAAATTCAACAATAAATATAGGTAATTGATATTCAAAATTTCTTGTCTTTTATGAAGATTTTACACATAAAAACTTCACTAAAAGACAAAAAAGGGGGTTCAACAATAAAATATATACTCCACTGCTTTGGTGGCAAGTACCCAGACCCTTTTATTTACTGAAGCACGTCACCTCTGTTCTCCCTCTTGGGAGTAGTGACTTATTCATCTTCCCCCTTTCCGATAAATTTCTGCAACTTGCAATTTCTGAAAGTTTCAAAAGGCAAACTCATCTCCATTATTATCCACACCGCTCATCATGCGCCTGTAACTCCTCCACCATGATCTTTGAAATCAAACGCCTCTCTCAGCACCGCCGCACGACGGCGGCCCGAACGCCTAGCCGATCACGCCCCACTCCTCCAAGCTGATGCACCAGTCGTCGCTCTCTCTCTCTCTCTCTCTCTCTCTCTCTCTCTCTCTCTCTCTCTCCCCCGTCTACTTTGTCTCTCTGTCTCTCCGCTTGTCTCACTTCAGATCTGCAATTTTTCGGACTAAATTCCCGGTACCTTATTACCGTCCGGTATTGTCCGGAATGGCCAGAACCCACCGGTATTGACCGGAATTGACGACAGGACAGAATTATAGGGTGACGTTACCGGTTTTATGCAAATCCGGTACGTACCGGCCGGTACGGTACGGGATTCACAACTTTGTATGGAATGTAAAATTGCAAATAAAAACGAGAAGAGAGAGTTGATCGTCTTCTCAAAGTCGCTGCCGGAATCCATTTCATCGAACTCCGACACAGCGGCGTCGGCACGGAGGCTGATGATGACTACTTCAAAACCCAACTTGAGCACTACGGTCAGCATGCACATGGTGATGCAGTGACACTTAAATCTGTTCAATAGCCTTTAACAACAATAACAGTACAACAACGTCGTCATCGTCTCTCTCTCTCTCTCTCTCTCTCTCTCTCTCTCTCTCTCTCTCTCTCTCTCTCTGTGATCGAGTAAAGTAAAGTGGGTTTGCTAATTGATTAGGATTTGGGAGAAAATTCATGTTCTACCCTTCAGATGGCTCTCCTTTTTTGTTTTTCCATCCAACTAACGTTAAAATTGGATGGAATGGATGAACTAAGTAGTTTTTACATAGTTAAAGGGGCAAGTAAATGCAATTGATAGTCGAAGGGGGAAATAAACATTTTTCGAGTAGTTTAAGGGGGCAAGTAGATTATTAACCCTAAAATGTTTAACGATGTAAAAAATTTTGATTGTAAAATGCATTTGCAGAAAACAAACTATTTTACTTTTATTTTTCAAAACAATGCTTTTCCGTTGTTTGGTTGTCAAAATAATTTTCAACACAACTGTTAAGTACTAACCTAGTAATAATATTTTAAGTTAGAAGTATAACCTCTCAAGCATTTTAAAACTTCAAACATTCGAAAAATTAGAACACTTACCGTTCTATAAAAGCTCATCGAAGAATTATCAACTCACATAACAACAAATTTACATTTGTATCTCTAAATTCAAACATAACAAGAGTATTAAGGTCAACAAATAATAAAGATTTCATTACTAGTAAAGAAATTAGACCAAAGATTTTACTAAAGCGACGGCTCCAATTACTGCAGCTTCAGTTACATTTGTATAATTTTAATCATTAGCCATCTACAAAAAGATTAAATTTAGAATACAATGGAGAAAAGCAAGAAATAGAACCAACTAATATCCACAACAGGTTTAGATTAGAATAAAAACAAAGTATTAGATTGGGATATGGTGAGCCAATCTAATGGAAGTTGTAAGCTCCATAGGCTATGGTATGGTGTAAGTTGTAACTGGACTTTTTGTGACAATTTTTCCAACCAAGGCAAAGCTCGAAACCTTTATTTAGGGGCCAAGAAAGATGTGGCATAAAGAGTTTTACGGGCTAAGTACAGAACAGAACATATATGCTTCAACCTATACACATCACCGCATACACAATAAACCATAGCCAAACCATAAATAGGTCTAGATCGGAAGAACAGAACTACATACATACATATATTTTCCTATACACAGGAATGTAATATGTAAATGAATCCAAAATCTAAAAAACGATCGAGAATCGCAAGGATCGAGTAAGCTTTCTCCCTCCTCCTCTCTCTTGTTTTGGATCTGATATGATTTGGGAGAAGGGAATGGGATACGTGGTTTTGGGAAATGTGGAGCCATCGGGGTGAAATGCAAAAATGACTTATGGCCAAAATTAGAGGAAAACAATCACACCCTTTTGGTGCAAAATGTTTTACCTTGAAAATAATTTCTTGCTTTTTTTCTTTTCTAGCCAAACAACGAAAAAATGGGTACGTCCAAACAGAGCTTAAGGAAAATGTTGGTGCAAATGGAATCGAAACTCACATGAAAACCATGTGAAAAACAGAAAAAACATTGAGAAATCAAAATGTCATAGTCAATAATGGACGGCGTTAATGTCTAGTAAATAGTATTGCCGTCAGTATCACAACAAGACAGTTTGGCCGAGTGGTCTAAGGCGCCAGATTTAGGCTCTGGTCCGAAAGGGCGTGGGTTCAAATCCCACAGCTGTCAATTTTTCCTCTTTTTAATCTTATATACAGTTTATTTAAAGCCCGATTCTTTGTCTGCAATGCGCGATTTCCCTTTTGATTTTGTTCCTAATTCCTGGTGATTACCTAAAATTAAATGTCTATTTATCGCCGGTATTTTTCTTGAAATTGCCTCATTCATGTTCATTTTTAATTTTTACATTATGACGGATAACGAATCAAACTACTCGATATAATGTTAGGTAGTTTAACATTTTTAGATAATCGAGATCAGCTCGTGATTTGTTCAATCAATGCTCGTTTCAAATTAGATCACCTAATCAATAATCAGTCAATCTTAAAATATCTTTCAAGATCTTTAAGTTGTACACTTAAGTTTGATTAATTTACTAATCGGCTCGTTCAGCTCATGATTTGTCCTACACACCATAGACGATGGAAGATAATTGGATAGAAGTTAGACTAGTTAACTTATTTTGGTGGTCATTGGAAGATACGGTTATGTTATTGACAACCCAGAGGATTGTGAATAAGGTAAGAAGAATAAAAAAAAAAAAAAACATAATTCCATTATACTTCTTATCACTTTTTAATGTACTTCCACACATAAAAAATTTATATTTTGTTGTCCTTTTTCCAGCCTTATTGGGGTTGTTTTTAGCATTTTAATAAGGAGAAATCATGTAAAAAAAAATTATGTATTAACCATGTGTCCATAGCATTGCTCTTGTAGGAATTTGTTTCACTCACGAAATTTCTTCACGAAAGATTAATCGAGAAAATCGAAAGAGTTGACACAAAAATATTGAAAAAAGTATAAATGATTGATTTTGTCCATACCTGAGCTAAAAATTACTGTTTCATTCTTTTTGGTCAATTAACTTCACAATTGAACACAAGCATCTATGATTTGATTTCTTGATCCATATTAATTTCATAAAAACTGCCAAAATATACATTTTTTGAAAAAAAAAAATGTATTCAAATTAGAAAACACAACTAAGGTTATTTTACCACTTTAGCAACATCGATTAGCATAGAACGGTAAATAACTAAATCATTTCAATGAAAAATTGAAGCTAGCAAATCTGATTAATGATTTCGTTCGCTGAACACATGCCTGGCTCAGTTCTCAACTTCAGGAAGAGTAAACTGCAATAAATAAAAAAAAATTTGCTAAATACATGGTTCCCCAATCGAAGCGTTGTCACTGATCGGATGAATAATCTCTTGCATTTTTCACTTAAAAAAACGAAAAAATCTCTTCCATTTGTCTCCTCACTTCAATTCCAAGCAAGTTAAAAAAAAAAAAAAAAAGTCAAGATCATGGGCTAGTTGGAGCTCATAACCTAGTTTCAGACTTTCAGCCCATCACGCATAGCCCAGAATTCCACAGCAAGGCCCAATTTCCAGGAATCCTACGACCCAGGGTACCGACTCTCTCCTCTCTTCTAATGATCCTAAGTCCAGTCGTTGGAACTTAGGATCAGGTTCGAAATTTTTTGAGTTCTGGTAAATTTTTAATGGGACTAAACATACTCATAAATCATAATACTATCCAATCATGGTGAGATTTAGATTCGGTACCGATATAGGTGTGAGTGGGCAGCGACACGTGCCATCCCTGGGTGTAAAAAAAAAAAAAAAAAACCTCTTTTTGTGCTGAAAGAACAGTGTTATTCTTCAAAGAATAGTGTTATTCTTCAAAACATGTGTATTCTTTTTGGTACTAAGCATATCGACAAGTGATTAATTGATGAAAGTGTGTAATTTTTGGGTAATAAGCATGTTGATGGATGATTAATCTTGAAAATGTGTATCCTTTCGAGTGTTAGAAATAATTAGTCTTAGAACACTTGTACATTTTTTTATACTAATTACTCCCTCCGCAAGTAAAGATAATCCACTACTAAAAAACTTTCAATTTTCGGATAAAAAAAATAAAGCACCTATGCGCATGATTTATACATTTCTTGACAAAAAAAAATTATAGAACGAATTAAGATTTTTATCCAAAAAATTGTCCTGACTCTGTCCTCGCGGGTGGGAACTACTTAAGATAAGATTGTGGTTTAATAGACAATAATCTCTAGTAGAGAGGTAAATGGATAGATAAATGATTTTCATACCCTCCTTTTATCCCCAAACACTCTCTTTGTCTTATTTACTTTGAAATTACCAAATTACCCTCACATTATGACTCACTTTTTCGAAGGACAATTTGATACTTTTAAGTGAATAAAGACAAAAAGTGAATGTTTGCATGTATATTTCCTCAGAGATAATCGGGGTTGTGAAAATCATTTTGCAATAAATATCATACCAACACTTTCATTTTAAAAAAAAAAAAAAACTGAAATGGACGAAAACTTACGTCCTTTATTTTGAAAGGTTCACATACATCAAATCTACAGTATTGTACAACAAAATATGTGTGCTCGATTTTTTAAATACCCCTTGAACAATGCTATGGTGACTATGAAACATTGATATTAGAGCAAAAACAACAGCTTGGGCAAAATTTTGGCCAAAAAACCTGGTGTAGAGTACATATAACTAACCTGTCACTCTCAACACTCCAACAATCCCACCCATTTTACCTATTTTTTTATTAAAATATTATTTTTTCTTTATATATATATATAGACACACACACACACACAAGAGAGACACTGTTCATCGTCATCTACCTTCGCCGTCGCCCTTTACCTTTTCGCCAGCAACCCAAAGCTCCATCGCCAGTGACCCAAAACTCCATCGCCGGCGACCATCAACAGATCGACCATCAACAAAGCGACCCAAAACTCCATCGCCAGCGACCCAAAGCTTGAAAAGATCAACGATCACCGTTCATCCCTGCCACCGTCGCTGGGCATCTGGCTGTAGGGGAAGGAGAGAGAAACGATAAAAAAAAAAAATGGATGAAGGGTGTACAGTGCTTAGGTAAATTTACCCAAGCACCATAGAAATATGCATGGGGTACAGTGTTTTGCCCAATCTGTTGGAGCACAATTTTCTCACTTTTCTTGGCTATTTTGCCCAAAAATGGGTTTTACCCTACTTGTTGCTGATGCTCTTAGTAGCTCACGGAAGCAAAATGGCGTGGTATGTCACGCCACTCATTTACTCACAGGAGAAGCAAGAATTTACAGTATTTTAGTTCAATTGTCAGGATCAATTTATGTGGATTTCGAAAGATCCATGCCTGGTCTAGTCAAATAGAATTAAAAAAAAAAAAAAGAGAGAGTGCCACATTATGTGAGACCGACTAACAGGTTATAGCATCTTCACTCTTTCCTCAAATTTGAGTAAAAATAATTTAAATTCATCCTCCACTCACGCAAACCTATACCAAATTTGAGTTTTACTCAAACATTTCACCAAGTATGATGTGAACCTAATTTTTAATCAAATTTTCAAGGCTCTTTTGTTGCACTGCTATTTACTCTTTTGTCATTCAATGATGTGGGAAACAGGGGGTGATGCGCCGTCTTTGCGTCTTTGCTTTGTCTTCAAATCTTTGCGGGCTTATTTCGGGGCCGCACCGGTACCGTTCCGACGATCGAGACGTCCACCGCGTAGAGCTCATCGAGTACTATAAGTGTTCCAAAATTCAACTTAATCCGATACCGTTAAGGGCCTCATCGGAACACAAATATGTTGAAAAAAATGGTTTCAATGGTTTTCATTTAATGTTTCAAGACATGTGTGTTCCAATTTTTTTCAACTTATTTGTATTCCGATGAGGTACTTAACAATATCCGATCGACTTGATTTTTGGTACACTTGTAGTACTCGACGAGCTCTACACGGTGGACGTCTCCGATCGTCGAAACAGTGCCGGAACGGCACCGAAATGGGCCGCACAACACTCTGCGCAGCACGGGGCTGCGCATCACTTTCCCCGGTTCCAATGATGTGGATTAAATCCCGCCGTATAATTTGAGTACAGTGAGTAAGGATTGAAAGAAGCTATACCAAATTAAATTTTTACTCAAATTTAAGTAAAAATTTGAGTGGGGAGCCTTGGATTCAGAAACCTTCAGTCCGGATTAAATAAGATAATTCGGATCATTTTGCCAAACTATGAGCCGTGATTGCTCATTTTACAGTGGTATTGCAGCGAGCAAACTCACTACGGCGCCGGTTCCGCTTTTAAGGAGGAGAAGATAAGGGTTTTGTGGAGAAGCAGAAGTTACGAAGAGCGTCGACATCGTTAACCGACCCATCACTTCCCGGTGGAGTCACTTCCGTTCCGTTTCCCACACAGTTGAACTGCATACGTATCGAGTGGTGCGCACTCCGCAATGGCCTCCTCGTCTTGCACTTCCACTGCTACCCTGCGCACACCGCTCACTCCCCTTCCTTCCCTCCGCCGTTCTCCGCCGCACACGACGCTGATCTCGCAATTCATCGTCGCTAAACCCCTCCGTTGCTCTCTCAGGTTAAATACGTCCTCAACGATCGGCGTGAATCCAAAGAAATTCGAGTGCAAGGCAAGCTCGTCAATGGCTGAGACTACGACAGAGAAAGGCAAAGGAAAGGTGCAGGTGTTCGATACAGAGGATGATCTGGCGGTGTCTCTGGCCAAATACATCGCCGATTTATCGGATAAGTATTCCAAAGAGAGAGGGTTTTTCACCGTTGTTTTATCCGGAGGTTCTTTGATCAAGTCGCTCAGGTGAGAAAGTTATTTGTTTTCATTTCGTTAGAGCATCTCCAGCTTCAAGATTTTCATCGACTCAAAATCAAATTATGAATGACACCCTCTAAACTCAATCTAGTCCTTGAACTCAAAATTTCACCCAATCAAGAGAATTGAATTTGTACTCAATTTTTTTTGCGACTTGTTTTTCTATTGACAATTTTCAAGTATGCCATCAACAGAACTTTTACTTGAGTTTGTGTGTGCTTGTTCATTGGAATACATAGTACCAAATGAAGCCTTTTGCTCGAATTTGAGTAAAAATATGAGGAAGGGCTGGAGATGCTCTTATGGTCATTATTTGTAGGTTTTCTGTTTGTCCCTGCGGGAAAGGTTGGAAAAGGGGAGATTTTGATTTTAGAGAGGAATAATGCAGGAAGTTGGCTGAACCTCCTTACATTGATTCAGTGGATTGGAAAAAATGGTATGTGTTTTGGGTGGATGAGAGAGTGGTTCCTATGCATCACGAAGACAGCAACTATAAGCTTGCCTTGGATGGTTTTCTATCTAAGGTAGGGTCACGACTCACGAGTACTCTATATCTATGTGGTGGAATTTTTCAGTGAAATTTTGTGTTAGACTGTATGGAATATGGAAAGATTAAGTTTCTTAAGTTTCTTGCTGTTGGCATTGGAGAATGTCGAAGAGGACAATTGTTATCTGTGCATTTAGACATTGTTTGTCTCTGAGGGTTATAGTCATGCATACTTATACAGTACTTTAGAGGCAGATTCAGAAAACGAATGACCCCTTGGAAATGGAGCTGAATGAAAAGTTAAAATGTTTTGGGCAACTAATGAAATAGAATACAAGGATATCATAGGCTTGACTGTGTTGAGCTTGTATCTTTCAGAGTTGGGAATTGTCATTGTGTCGAGGAATCAGGGTGCAAATGCTTAAATTTGGTGTTAGATTTTGAATTTCAGTGTCTAATAGGAGCATTTGTGTTGAAGATCATTAATTCCGTAAGTTTGGTCACCCCTCAATGGAACATCTAAAGTATAAGAAAGCATAGAAGCATGTCAGTGCTGTCCAAGATGGATCTGTTTGTTACAGTTAGGGAAAACTGGACTGGTTGAAAATTCAACCTTCAAATGAAGTTTCTCTGGCTCATTATCTATTACTTTGTCATGTGATTGACATGGCAATTGCCTCCATCACTCTTTGTGGCATTGTTTTGGACAAAATTGTCTTATGAAGGGGAAAATGGACCTTGACTTGATAATGCGAAAGAGCATTTAGGAGTCGAAACACAACTTTCGAAAGAACCTAGCTTTTGAAGTTAATGGCGCATTAACTCTCAACTATGATGTACGGACCTCTTGCCGATCTAAAGGCTCAGCATCCCATCGGTTAAATTGCACGAGAGCAGAATGACAAAATTACAAACTCAGGTTAATTGTTATTTCTAGCACCATCTTTCGCCAACGATGGTGCTAGAAATAACAATTAACTGGGGGGTGTTCCACTAACAAAAAACTGTTTTTTTCAAACACCGAGACAGGTCATTCTCTCACAACACATCACATAAAAAACCGTGAAAAACCAAATTATTCAAAAAACTGAGTTAGTGGAACAACCCTTAACTGAGTTTGTAATTTTGTCATTCTGCTCTCGTGCAATTTAACCGATGGCGAAAGCGAAAGAAGTCTTTTTGGCCTCCCTCACCTTTCGATCCTTAGCTATCTTTCTCCATGAAGTGTACCTCTGAAAATTACTTTCAACCTTCAAAGACCTACTCGACCTGTCTCAGCTACTCAATGGATTCGTTTTTATCTGAGAGAGTTTGATGGATCTTATATTGAAGAAACAGAGCTGTATTTTTTCTCGTTGAGGTCTCATGAACATGCCATTCGGTTGAGATTGAACCTCAAATAGAGGGGGAGGGGTTCAAGATGCTGAGGTGTAGAGTTCTGTTCTCTCCCAGTATGACAAATCTGATTGGTCTTGTTACTGTGTCTTGGAGCCACAGAGTCCATACCAACAGTAATTAGAAATGTATAGCAAATAAGCCCAACTCATTAATTCCCACATTGGTAGACAGCGGAACAGTTCCGCTGTCTACTGTGAAACAGGGCTGAACTTTCAGCCGCCAACTTGCCATAACTTAGGCACCCGCTTTCTTCTATGGACAGAAACACTCCAAAAATGTGTATTCAGACCACCAAACAATTGCCAACCACGTCGGTTGCTGCTTTTATTACTGCAGTTTCTGGTCATCATGAATATCAATAACCAGGGATAACAAACCCCAAGACCACATGACTGTCAGTGTGAGTGTGGCTGTGCAACCACGTCCGTTGCACACTGCTGTTATTACTGCAGGTTTCTGGTCCTCATGAATATCAATAACCAGGGATAACAAACCCCACGACCACATGATTACATGACTGTCAGTGTGAGTGTGGCTGTACTGCAAAGAAGAACTAAGAAGTTTGATATTTTTAGGAGTATTTGTTTTGGACCGATCAAGCAAATATGAAGGTTAGCATTTGCATTTCCGAAGTACCCAAAAAAAAGAGAGAAGGTTAGCATTTGCGTGTACCAGCATGCCATCCTTCTTTGGCAACATATTAGTGATCTTGAATTCTTTTTCTTTCCTTTCCTTTCTTTTCTTGTTCCTCTCTTTAACACTTACTTTATATTTTTCTAGTGCTGTCGACCAAGCATTAAAATCTAACATAATGTTGGGAGGACCATACTCCTTTATGCCTAGTCTTGTCGTGATGGCACAACAGTAAGCCATCTGTCTACATTTCCAGTAATGTACAACTCTTCAACTCTATCTATACTATGGCAGGTACCCATTCGCTCTGGACAGATCTTTGCGATCAACGATGGACTGTTGGCAAAGGATGCAGCCGATGTCTACGAGACCTATCTCGAACAATTGGTCGAGATAACCATAATAGATATCTCTGAGTCAACTGGGCTTCCAAAATTCGACCTCATGCTACTGGGTATGGGTCCCGATGGACATGTGGCTTCTCTATTCCCTGGGCATCCTCTCGTCCAGGCAACCAAGCCATTGGTGGCGTTTCTCAAGGACTCACCAAAGCCACCTCTCAGGAGGATTACTTTCACGTTCCCCGTAATCAACTCGTCGGCAAATATTGCACTTGTAGTAGCAGGAGCTAGTAAGGCCGATGCAGTTAATGTGGCACTGGGTAATGGTCAGAGTTCGGATTTGCTTCCGGTTCAGATGGTTTCACCTGAAGGGGAGCTGACATGGTTTCTGGACAAGGAAGCAGCTTCGAAGCTGTAGTGGTTCATGGTTTGATCCATATTCTGAATTAGAGTTTTATCTCTTGTATCATTAGAAGGCCTGGTCAGAGTAAAAGCTTATATATGCATCAGAGGATTCTCCAAGATGGTGTTGACAAGTGAGGTTTTTCTGCACCAATGCTTGAGGGTATAGCATTTGACTAATATGAGACCCCACAACAACAGTTAGGAGTTTTCTTTAGTTTTATTTGTGGTCCATTTCTTCATGTTGATGTATAGAAAGGATTGGGTTTTCATCTTTTTATTTTTCCTAGTGGAGGTTGGTTTAAAAGAAAGGATTTGTGTCAGGCAAAAATATTGAACTTCTCATGACATTGAATGCTTATTTGTCATCAAGTCAGACCCTCTAACCAATACTAATAAGATGATTATTTTCGTAAAATTTTAGGTGGGGTGGTGGATTATCATTATTGTGTTCACATTAATAGGTACAAGAATGAGAGGAAAATAATTTGGACACTATTTTGTTCCCACTCCTATGAATGCACTCGCTTTCTTGTTTTTTAGTGAAAAAATTATACATGAAAATTTTACCGAAAGACAAACTTGAATGCATTCATAAAATAAAGAAGGGAGTACGGAAATCATTCACCAAATTATTACTATAATATATGACTATGGCTCTCTACGTATAGATTGTGCAAAATAGTGGGACTTTTGCTCCACTTTTCTGCTCAACTTTGCAATGTGATGTGACACAAATGTATTAGCATAGTGTGTTACATTTTTCACCATTCACCATAGGGGTGTCCACGGATCGGATTTGGCCGGTTCGGATACGGATCCGATCCGGTTAGAACGGATTAGGGTTCTTAGGATCAAGAACCATCCGTAGGTGACATACGGATGGATTGGATCGGTTACGGATTTCGCGGATCGGTTCCGGATGGATTTGACGGATCGGGCTGCGACAAATAGGCCTCTAACTTGGGCCAATCTAGAAAATTTTCCAAATCATTTTCCAGCCCATTTTGGAGAAGCAAGATGATTTTGGAGGAGCAAGAAAATTTTCTAGCAAATGATTTTGGAGGAGCAAGAACTACAAAGTGATTCAAGGGCATACAATCATCTGCACCCACATGTTAAAACCAACCAAATTGAAGAACACCAGTTTTCAGCTATCCAGGATACCATCTCCTATAAAACAACACAACCAATCCATTTCGTTCACGTCATAGTGAGGCAGCTAAACACCATCTAAAACGCACACAAACATTTAACACATCAAACCAAAATTGTCTTCTTTGTAATAGTCCCTCGGACCCATCAGCAAGATTACTAGAGACCCTATTTACCCAAAGGAAATGAACCAAATATGCATTTGCCACTGAACAAAAAAACATAAGGCTTTTCACATGTTTGAGAAAGAAGTTAAAAACTGGAGCTGGCCTTTGAGTACATCAGAAAGCACTTTCTCTTCCTCCTTTAGTTTCCTCTCCTCCTCAAGTTTCCTTTCCTCTTCAATGTTTCCAATCTTCACTCCCTCATCATCTACACGCATCTCCAAATCATCGCCTCTGATATCGTCAAAGTCGACCTTCTCTCCATCACATGGATTGGAGAGAGAGAGAGAGAGAGGCTTAGGTTTAGGGTGTGTGGGTACTGGAATACTGGGTAACAACAGGGGTAGTGGGTGGGTAGTATTTAGGGTGAAAAAAAAAAAAAAATTCGGGACCCGAACAATTTCAAAACCCATTTTAAATGTTCGGTTCGGTTTTTTGGTCGTCTGGTAAAACCGTTTTTAATTTTGCAAAAAACCAACGAAAAAACCGGGTTCGGTTTGGCCTTTGAATTTTTTCGAAATGGCCGCAACCGAACCTACCCTAAAATCATCCCGATTTGGACCGGGGTTACCCAAACCACCCCTATTTGGACCGAAAACAACCCTATCTCGGTTTCTTGAAATTGACCCCTCCTCCAAAAATAACAAATCAACGGTCCATCTCAATTTTAACGCAACGGATCCGATCCGAAAAACCCGTGAACCACCCCAAACCGAATCGTATTGTTTTTTGGTCGGATCGATCCGCACCCCGAACCCATCCGTACACCATAAACCGAATCAACCGAACCGGATTTTCACCCCCTAGAGTATTGGGTAAATGACGTAATGGGTAACGACGGGGTATGGTTTGGGGTCACGGACTCACGCGTCGACTTGGATTTTTTTTTTTTTTTTTTTCAACGGATTGATGGATCGGATCCGATCTAATGATTGGACGATCCAAACCCATCCGTACATACCTCGGATGGATCAATGTGATCGGTATTGGTCTTGATGGATCGGAATCCGAGGTGGGCATATAATGTGATACTACCACAAAAAGGTCGACTACGAATCAATTGTAATGAAATTCGTGGGGAAAGGACTTAGGTATCTAAAAGCTTTGTTCGATTTGGATTTTGAGGGAGGGTTTTGGGGTAATAAGTAGAGAGAGATAGAAATAAAGTTTTATTGGGGACCGTGTAAGGTAGGTCTTGAGACCCAAACTGAACAAGGTGAAAACCTCTTCAACCCGAGACCTCACCATCACCGATGAAAACCTCTTCAACCCGAGACCTCACCATCACCGAAGCAAAGCCACACAGGACTTCACGCCACTCGCCTACTTACAAAAGCAGAAAATAGTTTAGCCCAAGGTTACTCCCGTTGATTAATGGATTTGCCCTCCATAATTGATCAGATTTTATATTTGGTGTCAAGCCACAAAAAAAGTAGTAATTTCTTATGAATCTCTAATCCCAGCATAGATGCCTACATTTGACCAGTCCGGAGAGTTGATTAGTCAATGTACGTATAAGCTGGCCGAGATACGCTAGCAATGGGGAATCGACTTAGGGTTCTTGTACTGAGTCAATTCACTATATCCCCATTGTGACCTCAATTCTAGACCCTTTGAAATCTTCATTAAGGGTCGGATCCGTTCATTTTTTCAAGAATATTGAGCACAATATGGGAATAAAAAATTATGATCATCGGAGATTGATAAACACACAATTGAGACAAATTTGTCTTACAATATATTAGCAAAATGATATTGGTCATCCATATATATGGTATCCATACGTATAGCTACTAATATCCAATTAATTTTATTTTTTAAATAAATGATCTACTCAATATTCTTGATAAATTATATTATTCTAATCTCAAATACAAATTATACATGACCCACAATTGAGCTCAGTACAGGGACGGGTACCCCAAACAGTCGGGCAAAAAAAAAAAACACAAGAAAGTTACAAAGTGAGCCGACCCATCACTTCCCAGCGGACTTCCGGTTCGGGTTATGCACAGTGGTGCGCACTGCCTATGGCCTCCTCGTCTTACACTTTCACTCCTACCCTGCGCACATCGCTGACTCCCAATCCTTCCCTCCGCCCTTCTCCGCCGTACACGACGCTGATCTCTCAATCGTTCCTCACTAAACCCCTAGCTTGCTCTCTCAAATTGAGTTGGGCCTCAAGAATCGGCGTGAATCCCAAGAAACTCGAGTGGAAAGCGAGCTCGTCAATGGCTGAGATCACGACCGAGAGAGGCAAAGGAAAGGTGCAGGTGTTCGACACCGAGGACGATCTGTCGGTGTCTCTGGCTAAGTACACCGCCGATCTATCGGATAAGTTTGCCAAAGAGAGAGGCGCTTTCACCGTTGTTGTCTCTGGAGGTTCTCTGATCAAGTCGCTTAGGTGAGAAAGTTATTGTTTTCATTTCATTTAGAGCATCTCCAGCTTCAGGAATTGACTCAAAATCAAATTATGAGTAAAACCCTCTAAACTCGCTCTAGTCCTTTACTCAAGTTCATATCATATCATGTTGACTATTGTTAAGAGTCCCTCAAATTTTTCACCAAATGAAGAGAATTCAATTTTTCTATCAACTTTTGCATCCCAATCTTGACTCAAATTCATACTAGAGTAGTTTGTCTCAAATGTTTCACCAAATCAAGGGACTCAATTTTTTTGGGACTTTTTTTGCTATTCACAATTTCCAACTATGCCATAAACAAAGCTTTTTAGTTAAATTTGAGCTTATATTTATGCAGGGGCAGAGCATGATTTGTACGTTGTGGGTTCTAGGAATTAAGAATTTGATCAAATTTTGCAATAATAAAGGGCAAAACTTTGATTTCTAAGAAAACTATTGATATTTCTTTCATACACGTGGGGTCAATTGTGTCAATATCTAATAAAATTGGATACTATTCTTTGTGATTTCTTAGTCTCTGGGGTCAAGTGATCCCACAGTACTCTTCCTCCTTCCGCCCTTGCATTTTTGTTTGTCCATTGGAATACGTCGTACCAAATGAAACTTTTGCTCAAATTTGAGTAAGGGCTGGAGATGCTCTTGTGGTCATTGTTTGTAGGTTTTCTGGACAGTTTGGAAAAAGGAAGATTTTGATTTTATAGAGGAATAATGCAGGAAGTTGGTGGAACCTCCTTACATTGATTCAGTGGAGTGGTCGAAATGGCATATGTTTTGGGTGGATGAGAGAGTGGTTCCTAAGGATCACGAAGACAGCAACTATAAGCTTGCCTTTGATGGTTTTCTATCTAAGGTATGGTCCACATGTGCTCTATATCTACGATTGTGATATAATTTTTCAGTGAAATTTTGTGTTACTGTACCTAATATGAAAAGATTGATTTCTTGCTGTTGGCATTGGAGAATGTTGAAAGAAGACAACTTTCATGGTTGCCTTAAGATATTTTTTGTTGTCTCTGAGAGTGTATAGTCATGCATGCTTATACAGTACTTTAGAGGCAGAGTTCAGAAAACAAACGACCCCGGGAAATGGAGCTGAATACAACAACTCCCCAACATTGGGTATCATTGGGGGAAATGAAGCTGAATGAGATGTTAAAACGTTTTGGGCAACTAATGAACTGGAATACAAGGACATAAGAGGCTTAACTGAGTTGAGCTTGCATCTTTCAGAGTTGGGAATTGTCATTGTTTTGAAGAATAATGGGTGTAAATGCTTAAATTTTGTGTTAGAGTTTGAATTTCAGTCATTCAGTGTTTAATAGTAGTATTTGTGTTGAAGATCATTAATTCCATAAGTTTGGTCACCCCTCCATAAGACATCTGAATTATAAGAAGCGTGGTATTGCTGTCTGATTTGTTCGTCATAACAGTTAGGGAGAAATAGAATAAGGTGGAAATTCAACCTTCAGAGGAAGTGAATTTTGTTGTTTGATTGACCTTTTTTTTTTTTTGGGGTGCTATGGAAATATGTCAGTTGATTGACATGGCAATCGCCTCCATCACTCTTTATCCATTGTTTTGGAAAAAATTGTCATATGAGGGTAAAATGGACCTCTGACACCATAGACCGAAAGAGCACTTAGGAGTCGAAACACAGCTTTCGAAAGAGGCTGAATTTTGAAGGGATAATGGCGCATTAACTCTCAACCTCTTGCCAGTCTAAAGATTCAGCCTCCCACCCGACGGCAACCTCTTCGGTTAAATTGTACGAGAACTAGTACTGTAGTTTCTGGTCAGCATGAATCCCAATAACCTTCTTTGGCAACATATTAGTGGTCTTGTATTCTTTTCCTTTCCTTTCCCGTTCCTTTCTTTAGCAGTTATATTTTTCTTGTGCTATCAACCAAGCATTGAGATCTAACAAGATGTTGGGAGGACGATACTCCTTTATGCGTATCCCTGTCATGATGGTAACACAATAAGCCTTCTGTCTGTATTTCCAACAATGTAATAATACTCTTCAACTCTACCTATACTTTGGCAGGTACCCATTCCCCCTAGCAACGTCTATGCGATCAACGATGCTCTGTCAGCAGAGGGTGCAGCCGATGACTACGAGACCTGTCTCAAACATTTGGTCAAGATGAACATAATAGATGTTTCTCAGGCAACTGGGTTTCCAAAATTCGATGTCATGCTACTGGGTATGGGTCCCGATGGACATGTGGCTTCTCTATTCCCTGGGCATCCTCTCGTCCAGGCAAACGAGCAGTGGGTGGCGTTTATCAAGGACTCGCCAAAGCCACCTCCTGAGAGGATTACTTTCACTTTCCCAGTAATCAACTCGTCAGCAAATATTGCGCTTGTAGTAGCAGGAGCTGGTAAAGCTGATGTAGTTAATGTGGCACTGGGTAATGGTCAGAGTTCAAATTTGCTTCCGGTTCAGATGGTTTCACCTGAAGGAGAGCTGACATGGTTTCTGGACAAGGGAGCAGCTTCAAAGCTGTAGTGGGTCATGGTTTGATCCATATTCTGAAGTAGAGTTTTATGTCTTGTATTAGAATGCCTGATCAGAGTAGCTTATATGCATGTAGCAGAGGATTCTCCAATATGGTGTTGACAAGTGAGGTTTTTCTTCACCCATGCTAGAGGGTAAAACCATTTGACCAATATGAGGCCCCATAATAATGTTATGCTGTTCCTTTTGAGCTTTCCTTGGCTCTATTTCTTCATGTTAATGCCCAGAAAGGATTTTATTATTATTAATTTTTTAAATTTCCGAGTGGGTGTCGGTTTTCGAGTACTGAGTTGATACAGAGTGGATTTGGAAAGTAAAAGAGTGGATTTGGTCAGGCATAAATATTGAATTTCCCAGAACATTGACTGTTTTATTTGTTTTCAAGCAGACCCTCAGATCAGTGTTAAGATGATCATTTTCGTAAAACTTTTTAAGTGGGGTGGTGGCTTATCATCATTGTGTTCACATTAATAGGTACAATATTCATAATACTCTATGATTATGGATCTCTTTGTGCTCAACACTATAATTATAATCATTCTTATTTTGAAGTCTTTTAACTCATTACAGATTTCCTTTGTTCTGAGTCAACCATTTGTATCGGAAACTCTTTTGATGATTGGATCGTCGCGTGGCCTTTCTTCATTTTAAATCACAATAGGCTGTTTTCGGAACGGACATATGTGAAATTTGTCTAAGGTAAAAGGTCAATGAAAAGGCTGAATATGTTCTTTAATTTCTTCGCTTAGGTAAGCTTGAGGAAAACCGAGACGTTATAGTAGTAATTGGTTAATTTGGTATACCATGACTGAATGTCATATTACTTGTTTATTTGGAAAGTGGGTTTGGATTCAGAATTATCAATTATATGTCTTGTCTTTGAAGCAACTTGATTCTTGCCCCAAGAAGATAACTCTGTAGAATTTACAAGAACCCATCTTCTTTTCCTGTTTAAATAGTACTTTTTTTTTTTAATAAACAGGTGCCCAGACCAATTTGTACGCACACTAATTAATCCTGGAAACCAATTTCACCGTTCAATGTTTAAATTTTGTCATTAATAAGAGCAATTGCTGCTGTTGAGTCAGATTCTATGTCGACTTCCCTCATGTCCTGGATTTTGATGAGTTCCAAACCCCTGAACAGCCCCCGTAATTCAGCTTCAAGGCTTGTACAATCTTCCAAAAAAATCCCAAAATCTAGTGTCCTCTCTCTTCTCTGAAAACTCCACCAAAATCCACTTGGCCTGGTTTCCTCTGCTGCTACCATCAGTGTTGAGCTTGAATTTCCATGTCCTGGAAAAGACCAAGATACAAGTCTTATCGGCCTAGGGTTAGCACAACGTAGGGATAAAAAAACTCTGGGTAATTTCCGTAGTAAATCTCATACTTCTAATCCAGATATCAGAATGGTTAGTTGTAACATCATCAAAGACTTTTCTATTATGAGCTAACCAAATTTTTCATAAAATAACCACAATTAGGAGACTATTAAAATAACCCCTGAATTGACATTTGCATGCTTCATGTTGGTGTAGAGCCACTTCCTCCATATGTGCACATTCCAACTAAATTTAGATCTCACCGTCAATTAGCATGAGCTCAATTCACAATGGAGCAAAACAGTAATTTTCTCTGTTTTATTCCTGAAGATGGTTAATTCCATAATTAGCAAGCTATGAACTACCCATTTTCTCAATGGTTTGGTCACCAACCAATATTTCTACTTTTTATTAAGATCATAAGGGAATTCACAAAAATAGCACGTTAGGTTTTACATTTCTAATACTATGTACCAAACGCTGAATTAGGGCCTCCACCCCAAAGTTTATTTTAGGTCCCCGAAATGTTGCGATCAACCGTGAGCATATCAATGTACACATGAGTCACATGACAAATTGACAATACTACAAAATAAAAATCGGAAAAGATAAGGGGACCGACCGTGGTGCACCGACCACGTACCGACGGCGTCGCCGACGCTGTTGTGGGTCCCAACCCCAACGATCCGATCCGATCATCCTTCTCAAAATCAAATTCCGAGTGGAATGAAATGGGGTCGATCCAAAATCACCCCCATTTCATTCCACTTAATTTGATTTTGAAGAAGGATGAAACGGACGATCGGCCAATTGGAACACAACGCGGCGTCGGTACGTGGTCGGTGCATATAGAAGGGTTGAATAAAAATGGTGCCATAGTTGGACTCAAAAAATAAAAAATAAAAAATCGTTACATGTTTTTCTCCATGTAGGGGATAAGAATGAAGCGTCTGTGTGGTCAGTGGTCACCATCTTTTGTTTTTGAGTTTTTGACCCTCATTCTTCTTGAACCAACCCCATTGAATGATTGTGGTGGGCTCACCAAAAGATTACGTATACACATACAACGTACCTCGGAAAATAGTTTTTTGCACATCATGTATAACTTCCTAAATAAGATAATAGGAGGTCAAGAGACAATGCATATACAAAAAGTTATCAAAACCTCCAACGGTTACTCCGGTTGATTGGTGGGCATGCCTCTATACAATTGACAATGGTTCGATTTTTCTGTTCAGGTATAAGAGAGAATTTTCTTGTGAATTTTCTAATTTTGGTGTGAATGGTTTGTCTTTGACCGGACTAGCGTGAATGGCCTATCTTTGACCAAACTGATAAGGAAATTAGTTGAGATCTGCGTAAGCAGGCCAAGACTGTTGAACAATAAATAAATAAACCAAAAATAGTCGTAAAATGAGGAAAAAAAAAAAAAAGATAATCCCAAATACTTCTATGAAAGAATTAGGACCCACCCATATATATGTCGAACATTTTTTTTTTTTTTTTGATCTGCAAATTCCATTCCAAGAAAGCCGAACGACACTTACATGAAATAATCATAACAATAGGAAAGAGCTAACACTATTAAAAATTAGGACACGAGCAAACCACAAAAGGCATATATAGGCTCAAAGACACATTACTGCAACAAGGCAGACCGACTCAAAGCAGTGTAGAAATGTCGAACATTTCTAGATGCAATTGTGTTTAAAATTGAGTTTTAAATTTGTGTTCCTATTGTTTACTCATTCCAAAATTCCCATGGTAAGAAAAAGGGAACCGGAGCAAACCGGTTGTGACCTTGGCTCGTGAAACCTTCAAAAAGTCAACCCTTATTAAATGTCCAATAAAAGAAAGAAGTGTTAGGAGTCTGATCTACCTGAGGTACTTCCCATGTGCGGGTAGGCCCAATCTGTTGGGGAGTATGCACATAATCCACCACATCACATGGACCCAATATACATTGACTAACCCATATCCACTTATAAGTGGTGAGTCATCTAATTGTATATTAAGTTCCAACTTTTTTCTGTTTATCCGATGTAGACTTATTCTTCACACATGTTCCCAACAAGAAGACCGAGAAGAATGTCTACTCTTATACCCTCTCGCTCACACTTCATTGTGTGGGACCAATTTCGGAGTCTCACACGAATATCGGAGTGTTTAGAATTTTTTTTAAGGGTTCCTAAAAAAAAAATCAACTTAGTGAAATATCGGTATAACTTGATAAGTTTGTTAAAGTTCTAGTCCACACAATGGAGTGTGAACAAGAGAGTGTGAGAGTAGCTCGTGTGTCTCGGGCCCCCCAAATTTGTAAAGATTAGGTCTCAAACTATTTTTAGTCACCTGATTCATATGAGCTACTGAGGAATAAGCAATGATCTTCTTAAGATCGATCTGTCTTAAAGTAGTGAAAGGTTTAGTATCTTGGCGGGAAAAATTCAAAAAAACCCCTGACCTTTGACCCGTTTATCACATCAACACCGGACCTTTTAAAAACGTCAACTAAACCCCCGAGCTTGACACTCCGTTATCAATTTGCCCCCTCATTCGACTTTCCGTCCAATTGATAACGACGAGTCCTACGTGGACACTTATGGGACCCCCTGCCCATTAGTTGGCCTCCACGTGGACATGACACTACTTAAAAAAAACCCTGACCTTTGGACCAAATGTCCCGTAAACACCTGAACTTCATAAAATGTCAACTAAACCCCCACCTTGACACTCCGTAATCAATTCCCCCCTCAGTCCATTTTCGTCCAACTTAATGGAAACTCCCAAAACGACGTCATTTTGTGTGTTTGTCATGGGCCTCCAATTTTTTTCGTTACACGTCTGTGGAGCCAACTTCAGGGTCCCACACAAACAATATGAACCGTTTAATAATTTTAAAATAAGTAATTAAGTGGTTTTGTAAAAAATGATGCCCATCAGATATTTATAAGTGAGTGATCTAATTCATTTAGAATCTGGACCCTTATAATTTGAAAGAATTTTCTAAAAAGTTATGCAAATGTGTGCTCGTTATTCTCTTGATCTGAACCGTAGATATCTACTTGTTGAGAGGATCATTCTCTAATAAAATTATCTTGATCGGACATCGATATATATCAAAACAGTTCATAATTTTTGCGTTTTCATACCTATTAATGTCCAATCAAGATAATTTTTTAAGTGAATGCTAATCTCAACGAGCAATATGATATCGAGCGCACAATTGTGTTTTTTTCAAAATTCTTTCATATTATAGGGTTCTCATTCTGAATGAAAAATTAAACTAATTAGATCAATTACTTATTAATATCCGATGGGCCCGATTTTTTCCATGACCACTCAAATAATTATCTTAAAATTATTGAACAGTCCAGATCGTTTGTATGAGACTCCGAAACCGGCTCTACAAACAACGTGTGTAACAAACAAATTTGGAAGCCCATGACAAACCCATAAAACGACGTAATTTTGGGAGTCTCCGTTAAGCAATGGACGAAAAATGGACTGAGGGGGGAAATTGATTACGGAGTGTCAAGATGAGGTGTTTAATTGACGTTTTTTGAAGTTCATGTGTTTATGTGACATTTGGTCCAAAAGTCAAGGGCTTTTTTGAAGTACTATCATCTCCATGTGGAGGCCAACTAATGGGCATCGGGTCCCACATGTGTCCACGTAGGACTTGTCGTAATCAATTGGATGGAAAATCGAATGAGGAGGCAAATTGATAACGGAGTGTTAAGCTCGGGGGTTTAGTTGACGTTTTTAAAAGATCCGGTGTTGATGTGATAAACGGGTCAAAGGTCAGGGGTTTTTTTAAATTTTCCCTATCTTGGCATATAAGCTCAAATGAAAAAACTTTAGTACCCAATACACAAGACAAAAAGAAAATATTGGGGCCTCACCCCGAATTTTATTTTAGGTCCCCCAAATGTTACGATCAAGTATCAACCATGAGCATATCTATCTACACATGAGTCACATGACAATACTACAAAAATGGGGCCATGGTTGGACCCAAAAAAAATTTCGTTATGTTTTTCTCCATTGGTAGGGGATAGGAATGAAGGGTTGCAGATTGGCTGTCCCAAAAACTCTTGTCCCGTTCATCCGAGCAATCAACAGGTTAGATTTATAAATGAACATGTATGGCTCAGATTCGTTTGAGGTGAAATGAAATCCGAGCCGTTAATTGCTTGGATAGACGAGACAGAAAGTTGGAACAAGAAGTTCGGGATAGCGGATCGGCTTCCGGAATGAAGCGTCTATTGCGTGTTGTGTGGTCACTGGTCACTGGTCACCATCTTTTGTTTTTGAGTCTTTGACCTCATCCGTCATGAACTAACCCCATTGAATGATTGTGGTGGGCTCACCAAAAGATTATACACAAACACCGTACCTCCGAAAATAGTTTTTTGCACATCAAGTATAGTAAAATAATAAGAGGTCAAGAGACAAAGCATATACAAAAAGTTATCAAAACCTCCAATAGTTAGTTCGGTTGATTGGTAGGTATGTCCCCGTACAATTGAGTCATTGACAAGGTTGCAATTTTTGTGGTCAGGTCAAGAGACATAAGAGATATTTTTCCCAAAACCCTCAATGAAGATGATTTACCTTTTTGACCGATTAAATGATTAGTTGACGTCAGCGTAAAATCTTACTTTTTGAAAAACAATGAATAAATAAACAATGAATAAAGAAACCAAAAATAGTCATAACATGAGAAAAACAAGATCATACTAAATAAGTACTGTATGAAAGAATTAGGACCCACCCCTAAAAGGGAATTAACAGTGATCTCCATGCCAATCCAACAATTTAATTAAATAATGATCATAAGTCGTTATTATAGGACTAGTTTGTTTATGAATCATGAGTTGGCATGCTGCGAATTTTCTCTTCCTCAAAAAAAATTAAAGTTAATTAACAAGTCAATTGTCCGTTTACTTAAATAGATTTAATTAACAAGATCAGTTAAAGCTATTTATTTCTCTCATTGTAGGGCGAACCAACTACCACATTACAGTGAAATTTTAACTCGCGATCAACTCCATTTTATCATTGCCTCAAAAAAAATTAAAGTTAATTTAGAGCTTTCAAAGACAAATTTTAAACAACACAGATTTTTCCAGACCCGGGGGCCTTATCCCTTGGGGTATATAGGCTCTGTCAACCTCCATCCAAATCGTCAGTATCACGCATCAACAGCTCGGATCGTATCAAACAATGAAAGGTGTGGATACACATAGGCAAGATGAGATCTGAGCCGTTGATGCGCGAAACGGACGGTCGGATGGGGTCGGCACCCCTGCTGACCCAAGGGATGGCAGAGTCCCCCAATTCGAATTTTCCCTGTCATTTGGTGAAGGGACATTTTGGTAATTTCGGTAAACTAAGCAAGTGTGGCATTTGGCAATTATGAGGGTTGCATGATGAAGGTTCTTTTCTCTGTTTTAGGGAAACAGAATTTACTTTTTCATGCAATAGTGGAAATAGTGGATAGTGTACACCTCTTTTTTGGCACAACCCCTCCAATTCTTTTATGATCTTTTGTCTTTTTCTTTTTCTTTTTCCTTTTTCTAATTGATACTATTTATTTCTACTCTTTTTTTTAATTTTTTTTTCTCTCTTTCAACATCTTTTCTCCTTTCGTTTCCAAAGAATATTGCGCCTGATTTTGTTGACCCATATATGTCCTGGTCTTTTCAAGAATGGAACTTTCGAAGTGGGCTTTAATTTTCTGGGAGTTTCTCAATGCACACACAAGCATTTTTCCTTACAGTCGCACAGATACAATTGTGTCAAAACCGTTTCGTGTAGGAATATGACTCAGATGCATTGAGCGGTGATCTAGATGCAAATGTGTTCAATATTGTGTTTTAAAGCTGTGCTCATATTATTGCTCTTCCAAAAGAAAAAGTCCAATAACGCAACTTTCAGACACTAACTCCGAACACAAACTATTTTCGTAACCGTTGGAGGTATATGGACCGGAATTGGGGAACCTGTACTGCGGTGCCGCTCCTACAGGATTGTGGTGTGGCATCCGAGCCTTTGATCCAGCCATCCATTGTCGAGATAAAATTCGAGCCGTTGATTACTAGCTCGTGTGCAGAACTACAGAGTTGTAGTGTGACACCACACTATAAGATCCCTTGATTTATATGGACCCATATATATCGAACGTTTCTGGATGCAATTGGGTTTTAAAATTGAGCTTTAAATTTGTGTTCCTATCGTTTACTCATTCCAAAATTCCCATGGTAAAGAAAAATGGACTGTTTACTCATTCCAAAGTAAGAAAAATGGACTGAGCAAACCGGTTGTGACCTTGGCTCGTGAAACCTTCAAAAGTCAACCCTTATTAAATGTCCAATAAAAGAAAGCAGATCAAGAAGAACAATAAATTTACACACACCCTTGCTTACATATTATTGTGTGAACCAATACTTTAACAAACTTTGGTAATAAACGGTGCGGAAGTTTGAGTATAACAATATCCGTATCTTATTGTGTTAAACGTCGAGATTTGAGTCCGAGCAGATTGGGACCGTTGATCAATCGCGAGTCAGACGGCTCATGCATCTGGCTGTCAGACAACACCATCCCCAATTGGGTGATAAAGACTTTTTCGGTGTTTGGGAGCCTACTTTTTAGCTTTTGATTTTTGACTTTTTGGTTTTTGGCTTTTGGTCGAATGAGTTTTGGATATGGGAGGAGTGTTTGGAAGAAATGTCGAGTGTGTTTTGGAAGGGAAAATGACCTCCAAACCTATTTTTGATTTCTGTCAAATGGAAAAATGGAAAACGATTTTTGGACACCATCCCCAATTGGGTGAGAGTAGACCTATTGAAGAACGAAAACCATACTGGTGCAGGGTTAGTTTAGGAATTTAATAGTCTTTATATGAAAGGAATTGGTCTCTAAACAATTACTGTGTATATTAAGTAAATTGTACAGTGTCGTCTGACTTATATGACTCATCACATTTTTTTAATGTATTAAATTATTTATTTTAATATTTTATAGATCTCAATGAGTGAATCGGGCATTAAAGATTGAGCATGATTGATAATAATAAAACTACAAGCTTTTAAGATACATTTCTCTAAGGAAATAACGATAAGTATAATTTAACCTTCAGCCATTCACTAGATAAATATTTTCCATGGGAAATTTATTCTAATTTTAAGAACTTTCAAACGCCGGATTTCTCCGATTTAAAAGATTTCGATAATCGCATTATCATCGAAACAATAATAACAATTATTTCATGTCATTTTCGTACATATGTTTTGAGATAGACGGAACGTGTCTTCATGTTAGGCACTGAATTGTTTTTTGTATTCGAAAAGTTCCCACGGGAAAAAATAAACTAAACTATCGATGACCGAAGACAATCTAAACCCTATCGTGTTTTCGCGTAAGGCACTAAATCATCCACCGTGTCCGAAAAAGGCCCACGCAAAAAAGAATAAATAAAACTATCGATGACTGGAGACAAATCTAAACCCTACGCGTTGGAGTATTTATTCCTCCTGCGCAAAAAACTCGCACCCTTGACAAAATAATTTTCCGCAAAAGTGGAACCAATGACGAAATTCGAGTAATCTCTTTGGGGGATTTTCCAGGTCTTTGATCCAGTCTCCCCCCTCTCCTCCCCTTTCTCTCTCTAGACTCTAGAAAATGTTACAAACAACATAAAACAAGGAAAATGTTAACGGGTGCAACACTGTTAAGAGTACAAAAAAAATATACTTGTGGGTCTTACTTATACTTTAAAGTACATTTAAAATCCGTTAAGGGTACAAATTGATATACTTGGGGGTCTCACTTGTACTTTAAAATACATTTAAAAGTACATTTTACCGTAGAAGTGAGACCCACAAATATATATTTTTGTACTCTTAACGGGTGCAATGGTGCACCCGTTAGCAAGATCCTAAAAAAAGAGTAACAAGTGAGACACAGAAAAAGACTAGAGAGAGAGAGAAGGAAAACTGATCAAAAAAAAAAAAAAAGAGAGAAGGAAAAAAAGTGAAAAAGCAGTTGGGAGGAGGGCCTTGGGTTGGTTAAATGGTGGAAATGGAAAATCCACCACTAATATATAAGGGGCATATTAGCCATTCTCTCTCATCATCTCTCTCTTTCTCTCTCTCTCCTCCATGCTCTCGCTCCTCCTCAGCTCCAGCCCTAATGGAGTCCAAAGCAGCAGCAGCGGCAGCAGCAGTAACTTAACCGCACTTATCCACGGCGGCGCCGGATTCTGGCTCCACACGGTTGCTCCAAATGCCACGCTAGCTCTTGCTTTTACCGGTTTCGCCGTGGCCGTTGCCGTGTTCTACACTACTAGGTAAAGAAAAAGAAAGAAGCAAATTGAAAGTATAGACCGAAAACAGCTGACTTTGACCCCTCAAAATCGGTAGGATTTTTCTTTTCAAATTCCAAGTTAAGTTGTAAAGAAAATAGATGAGAGCTCTCCGACGAAGTCACACTTCGTCGGCGTCGTCTTCGAATTCTTCTTCGCCGTCTTCGCCTTCGTCGTCGTCGTGGATTCACTTGAGATCGGTTTTATTCGTAGTTGCTTCCTCCTCACCGGCTTACTGTTCTTCTGATCGGTGAGTTTCTCTCTCTCTCTCTCTCTCTGATTCAGCCCTAATTGTAGTTGTTGACTGTTTTTTAGTTTTAGATCTAGGTCTAGGAGTTGTTGGAGTCGTTTCTTTTGAAATCTGAATCTTTTCATGAGCTCAATCCCATAGTTCACTACATCTTCACTTCATTTGGATCCTTTAGTAATGGTTTTTGATAGTTGAGTTTCGGTTGATTCGGTAGGTTTTGAGTGAGGTGTTAGATAAATCGACCTGATAAATAGTTAGACGGCGCTCGTATTTGTCTTAATCTGACTTACTGTTAAATACATCAGTCTTTGTTTTAATGTACTTTGGTTGCTTTTTGATGCATTATGGATCGATTTCTATTATCGGTTTATTGATTTTTGTTTTAATGAACATGTGGGTTGTTCTTTTACATGCATTATGGATCGATTTCTTGTTTCGATTTTATAATTTTTGTTTGAATGAGGATGTGAGTAGCTCTTTTAGATGAATTACGGATCGGTTTCTAATTTCGGTTCATTTGATTTTGTGTAATAGAAGATGGGAGTAGCTCTTCCTTTGTGCGACTAATCTTTTGTTAGGAAAAAGAACATAGACCCTTGATTTTCAAGCTTGGCAATCAGAATCTTTATCAGTTAGACCGCTTTCCCTTTTGGTCTTAGGAATGGTTCTGAACAAGGGGAATATAATGGAAAAGCTTTCAAGCAGTTTTTTTTTCCTTAAGAATTTAAGCACTTGACAATTTCCGGGCTCCAGCTAAATGGTATGACGGGGTGGCATACTTCTCAATCTTGTTACTGTTAAAAGTCTTGGGTTTGCTAGCGGTGGTGTTTAGTTTTCAGTGCTAATAGTTGCTTTTACTTGTATTACTGTTCGATTTATATGGTTCTTGTTTGTGGCCTTCCTTCTCTAACTGGCAAGATCGAATTTTTTTTGAATGAAACGTTAATTGGACCTTCCTTTTCCGGAATAGTACTTCTCATGAAAGAAGAAACACGTTTATAATTCAATCCCCCTTTTCCTTTCTGTCTTATAAGAATGTTTTGGAGCAAGGGGACGGGAAACTTTCTTGGGAATTTTAAGCACTGAACAATTTCCGTTTTGTCATTCTTTCGAAGAATTAGGAGAAGGTGCTAAATTGTAATGTTTGTTGTTGAGAACCATAGTTTGAAGCGGTTTGAAATGACCGATGAATATGTAGTGGCTACTCGCTAAATGGGGTTATGGTTCTAGTTTGAAGCGGTTTGAAATAACGGATGAATATGTAGTGGCTGCTCGCTAAATGGGAAAATGGCGTGGAATTCTTATATAATAGCATATGATGGTCAGTCTAGTAGTACTATCATTTGTCGTCTGCAATCCTTTTCTCTCTCCTGGCCCTTAAGTACTAATTCCTCCAAGAGATCATTGGTCAAACTACCTTATCTATGTCTGTGTGAGCTGAGAGACGTGCCAAAAGATCCTGTATTCTCAAGCACTTCAGATTTAGAACTTCTGAGGCAATGAGATGACTGCACTTAAGAAGCTCGAAGGAAACACACGGTGACTGATCATGTAAAATGATAATCAAATCTAATAGACATCAATATACCAATTGTAAGCTTAAAATCCGGAGCAGCATTAATTTCAAGTGGTGAAGTGCGAAATTCGATGTTTACCAAGCTTTAGGTATCAATATTGTTCGCTTGCCCATCCTTCCTCCTTTTCCCAAAGAGAAAAGGAACACATATGGACTGGTGGTGGAAAATGACCTGGTCTCATAGTTTCCACTCGAAAAAGTGAAGTTCTGTGACTTTACTTCTGCTGAAAGATTCTCAGTTCTTAGTCATTGAAGTTCCTTTGAGGCAGTACGCTGAATTGCATGTAAACAGATTGCATATTCTGCTGTAGTTCTTGGGACTGGGACTATTTTCTAGCAGGTTCTGCTACTTAGTTTGCATTGTTTTCCTTAGCCTTGTATTGTAATTTAAGTTTGAATGAATTACGGACTTATCATAGTCGATTAGTGCATATGTATCCCTTTGTGTGTGAGGTAGAACTTAGACATGCTATTGACCTTCCCTTGATTTGTACAATTACTCAAAGCATTACATGGAAAACAATGTTACCTTGTCATTCTTACATAATTATATTTCATTGTCTATGCCTGCTCCATATTTGCTGTAAGCTGTATAATCAATAACGCCTGATGTTTCGCTTCTAGGGGCCGTCTCAAATCACCATGGTCTCGTAGGAAAAGAAAACATGCCCTTACACCCCAGCAATGGAGAAGTTTGTTTACACCAGATGGAAAACCCCGTGACGGTGGAGTGAAATTTTTGAAAAAAGTTCGAAGTGGAGTGAGTATCCATTTCATGTAGTTTATATGTTCGTTTCCTTGTGCGAGTTCTTCTTATTCATCTACTTATTTCCTAACTTTCTTATTTTGTGTGCAGGGTGTTGATCCAAGTATCAGGTCAGAGGTTTGGCCGTTCCTTCTTGGAGTGTAAGCATGTCAAACATTCATATCTTTGATTATATTACCTGTATCTGATGTGAATGTCTGAACTTTGATTGCTTTGAAGAGAATTCACACTCACAGTTCTCATTATCAACCATGATTTAGTTGGAGAATTGAAGTCCTAAATGCTGCTTTCTGGTTGGGATAATGCTTATTGCCTGTGCGCTTGCAAAACAACTAAAGATAAATTGTTTTTCTCTTTCTTTTTTAGCACAAGCTTTCTGCTTCAACTTGAGTGACAAACTGCTTCTTTTAAAACACCTTTTTTTCCCTGTTAAATTTGGATGCACCAAAAGTTCCTGCGTGATAAGTTGTTTTTTTCTTCAACAGCTATGACTTAAACAGTTCCAAAGAAGAAAGAGAGGTTTTAATAACTCAGAAGAGGTAAGCTCACGTAGTTCATCTTCCCTTTCACCTGCAAAACATAGAATCTGATCTAACTATTGACATCTCTCTACTTCTGTGGATGCAGAAAGGAATATGAAACACTTCGGAGGCACTGTCGAAGACTTCTAAAACGAAGTGATGACAGCTTCAGGTCGAAGGATAGTGGCGGAACCTGCAGTAATGGGGAAAGTGGGAGTTTCAATCAAGGCATGGACTCTCCCGACTCTGAAGACGTGGTTAGTGCCAGGGAATCGCTTTCTAGTGAGGAGAGAAGCCCTTATGTAGAGTACTCGAGCAGGGTTGATGAACTCATGGAAGGAGATGCTGGCTCAAGAAGAATTACAGATCCTAATTATCCTGCATTTGACACCGAGTCCTCAGGCTCAGACTCCTCTGAGGACCCAGAAGTGAGTCAGACATTCCCCTCTACTGAAACCGGGGAGGAAAACGACCAGTCTTCCCCCGCCAGAACAGAAGTCCAGTCAAAACCCCAAGACACTGAAAATTTTGCCACGTGGCAACGAATCATTCGGCTGGACGCAATTCGTGCAAACGGAGAATGGATAGAGTACTCCCCAGCTCAGGCTACAGTATCAGATGAGAGGGCCCGCCGGTCCGCTGAAGCAGTCGGGTTAAAGGATTACAATCACCTGGACCCTACCAGGATCTTCCATGCTGCGCGACTCGTTGCCATTCTCGAAGCCTATGCACTGTATGACCCAGAAATTGGATATTGCCAAGGGATGAGCGATTTGCTTTCACCCATAATCGCCATTATAACCGAGGACCACCTGGCTTTCTGGTGTTTCGTTGGTTTTATGAAAAAGGCGCGCCATAATTTCAGACTCGACGAGGTGGGAATAAGGAGGCAACTGAGCACTGTTTCCAAAATCATCAAACGCAAGGATTCTTATCTTTATAGACATTTGGAGAAGTTACAGGCGGAAGATTGCTTTTTTGTTTACAGGATGGTGGTGGTACTCTTTAGAAGGGAACTGACCTTTGAGCAGACAATTTGCCTGTGGGAGGTTATGTGGGCCGACCAGGCTGCGATTCGGGCTGGGATTGGAAAGTCTGCTTGGAGCAGGATAAGGCAACGCGCCCCACCTACAGAAGATCTTCTACTCTATGCAATTGCGGCCTCGGTGTTACAGAGGAGGAAACAGATCATAGAGAGATATAGTAGCATGGATGAGATACTGCGGGAATGTAATAGCATGGCTGGGCATCTCGACGTGTGGAAGCTCCTTGATGACGCGCACGACTTGGTGGTGAACCTCCATGACAAGATACAGGCACCCCGTTAATGGTTACGTTCAATAATTTGTGGTTCACTAATATTTATTCGCTTCGTTGCGTAGAGATTGCTTTGGGCGGTAGGAATGTGTTACTATTGAACAAGATCATCGCGTGGATGCAGCAGTCAAATGTAGCGTATGGGATTCGAAAGATCCACAGGTTGGCGATCCATGCGTAATTTATTTGTTGTAGGTTTTTTCTGGAAAATTGGGTATGGGTCCAACCTGTTGGGAGTGATTGTTGAAACTGTTTCCAGGCTTATGGCTTACCGGTAAGTCTCAATAATAGTAATAATATCTTAATAGTTCTCTTCCCTGTTGGTTGATTACCAGACGTTATTCGCAACATGTTTCGTCCCAAATTCAGGGATTACATCTCTCGTGTTCTTTTCTGTTGAAATTGTAAATTTACACGAATTGTAAATTTACACGACGGTCCATCCCTACGAGAGGCAGAAAAGGGGAGGGAAAAAAAAAACAAAGATCAAACCATTGGCAGTTAAAATAACATTGTGCATACGGTACATGCGCATATGGTCCCTCTGGTACCCATATGCGCAATCCATCAAGCAGGCCCAAGTACAAGTAGCCAAAATTATATTGAACCAGAAATGAGAGATCCAATTATGAAGAAAATAGATCCAGTGATTGGCACACATGAGAGAGAGAGAGAGAGAGAGAGAGAGAGAGAGAACAAATTGTTTTTCAGCTACTTGCCAGTTTACTCATAGTACTGTAAACTGGCTACTTCTCTTTGGTATAGTGCCTAACAGCAAAGGCCAAGCCTAAGATCAAGAGGGGCACAAGGAACTGCAAAATCTTGATCACGAACTCGGGAGTTTTGTCCGGATTGTAAGCGGCTTGCTGAGGTGCAGTGTATGTGTGCCTTCGGGGAACAGTTTTTGGATCTATATCACCTATGTAATACTTATCCATCATTTCTCTAGCAGAATCACTGTGGCCAACGTCTTCGAAATCATCCGTTGCATCTTTCCCTGAAATTTTTCACATTATTCACAAGTTCATCTCAAGAGTTGTGGGATCATCCACTCGAATTAACAAAGAAAACGGGAAATAAATGTCTGAGTTAATTGGTAAACACAGTACCAGTTGCTGATAGCAAAACTTCGTCACCTCCAGGATGATCGTCCATGAAAGGAGTGACGTCATACACCTGATAAAGTAATTTAAGACTTAGAAAAAGTTTGTCATTCAAAGGAACATTCTACAATCATGCTCTTATAGTTCTTCAACGAAGATGGAGAACAAAATCTTGACGTATACAGTTCCTATATCACTCTAGTAGTGTATTGTATCGACTTTATTCTGCGCACATTCCCATTTCTAACTTGTGGTTGCATGAATATATTTTTACATTGGGAAAGGCATTATCGGCATATGAATTCTCCTCATTGACAATGAAACTGAGGGTGAAACTTGGACAACACCAAGCCACTACTATGTTCTATTTAAGTGATGTAATTCTGCTACCCAGCTGTCCAACAGTAGTTATTTGAATAGGAGGTGGTGTGGATTCAGCTTTGTATTACAGCAGATCTTGAACACAATAGTTCACAATGACAGGGCAATGAAATCGTAACATCAAACTAAAAAGGCCCTAAGCAAACAAAGGGGAAAGCCTCCAAAAACCTAGCTCTGATACCATGTTACATGGTCTTGGGTAGAATTCAACCCCAAAAGCTAACTGATGAAGTGAGGGTGCCCTCATGCTTATATACTTCATATTACATTGGTACGCAGGCGATGTGGGACTTTGCTTCACAATAATATCTTCTCAAACTCAGAAGGAAAGCATAAATTTGGCCACAAAAATTGATTTGGGTCTCTAGGCCTGCCCTCCATGATGCTTCTTAGCTTTGATTTGGGGGCATGGTTTTGCAGCAAAACGTCTGTGTAGCTCCTTGGTTCTTGGAAGTTCAGGGGGCCACTGTCTCAGTGGTATTTTGAGAGCAGCCATTTTGTGCATATTGTCAAAAGTTAGGTTTGTTTCCAATCATCCCCACCTATACCCCCAATGATTGGGGACTAGATGGGTTATGTTATTGTCGTTGTTGTACCAATTTGCACCAATAGCGTTCTCTTTCAACTTGTCATCATCCGACCTTCAAAAGAAGCTGCTAACTTCCTAAACACCCACAGTCCTCAACATATTTTAGTTTTGATAAGAATTAAGAAACTCATTCTACTTGTGCTTTTGATATCCAAGGATATGCAAGCCACTGCTGTACAAGATAGTGATGGACCAGATGGACTTAACTAGGGATTTACATGGATGATATAAATCAGTAAAAACACACAAGATGTGTGGCTTACATAAATTTATTACCGCTAATATCTACAGAAAACATGACCTCATCTACTTTAGCATTTCGGCCAACTTAGTCCAAGTCATGAAACCAACATCCATCATCCATCAACCACCATTACCCTTCAAACATTTAAGCTTTCTGTTTCATTAGCAAGTAAGCAATGCAGGCTGAGCCAAATTACCAAACTTAAGTGTTACTCAGTGGAGGAGTTCAAAAAAGTGTTACTCAGAGGAGCATCCAAGGCCTTGTAGGAGACATAAGTGTTACATATGGATCATAGTGCTAATCCAATTAATTTTAAGAAAAAGAATGGAATCACTTCAGTGATTGGAAGTTTCTCAGTGGATAAGGTAATGCAAAGAATTTCAAGAGTAAATGAAAAATCTTCACTGGTTGGTAGGAAATTTGTATATTTTTACGTACTTAGTTTTATATTCAAGGGAGTCACAGGAGTTCCTTTTAATGCTTAGGTCATGACAAGACATTGATTCCATGAATGTGATAGTTATAATTTTGTAGTCCTTTGGTAGTGGTTCCTGTTCCCTTTTCTATAACCTTTTTGATAAAGTGGATATTAGAGAACTAATGGATGACTTAATCCGCTTAAAAGTGTTTATTATCATCTTACTTGGCACTAAAGTTCAGTGGAACTTCTTGTGATGTTGATTTTCATGAGCATTTCCTCCACTATGCCCTATACTGGCCTTGGGGTTAATCATGTCATTGAAATAATTCCGCATCTTTCCCCACAAACAAGAATTCATTAGACAACCGGATTTAATCGGACACCGCTAGCGGACAGCGGGATTGACTCCCTGGATTAGTTGAGGTGCGCGTTTCTTACGCCCGGACACGAGTTATCAACAATTACACAAAGAACAATAACTCCAATATTACAATCGGAAAATGCTAAATCCAAAACAGATTAAACTCTTAATCACTTCCTAAATACTCCAACAAAGACAAGGCAATCAATCGTCGACAAATACAAGCCATGCAACAAAATCACATTTCGATACAGATTTCGTAAGACGAAATTACGGGAAAAAACAGTGAAAAAATCAAGAGAGATCTGACCTTTCCCGATAAAACTAGCCAGCAGTCCTTGGTTTTGTTGTGCTTGTTCACCTCTTCAAATGAGTGAATTTTCGGATCTGAAGCCATTTTTCAGCTGGTAACTGCACACAAAAGCACCAACAGAAATTATAATCCCCAGAAATACATGCAAAAATACATAAGGAAAACCAAATCAAACAAAAGAGTCGATCGAACCAGATGAAATTTGACTAGAGAGAGAGAGAATCAAAAATCAAAATGCTAGAGCGAGAAGAAGTACTCTCTCACCTCCCTCTCTGTCTCTCCGCCCACAGCCCTTGTGATGCCAGAAGGGACAATTCAATTTTTATATTGAAACTTGTAAGGTTTGATGATTTCTCGATATTGACAACTCGGATAGGATCAAATGACGGATTTGCCCACGGAAAGAAGTCGTAATGCGCTCGGGCAACACGGGCCGATAAAAATAACGAGAGCCAAAAATGTCCAAACCGACGTTACTATCAAGGAAACCCACTGCACCATTATGATTCGACGGTTACCTAAAAATCGCGGTTACTGTACATTAACTTCTTTGCCTCTTTGGTTTGGAAGTGGTCGCTGTCTCGAACTTCCTGTTTCAATTTCATGTCCCGTCCATCCGAACAATTAACGGCTCAGATTCTATCTCACTCCAAACAAATCTGAGTCATACACATTCATCTGCGAATCTGAGCTGTCGAGTACTCAGATGGATGGCTCGAATGAACGGGACACGGAGTCGGGACAGCAGATCCGCAACCCTTTGGTTTGAGTTTCTCGTAGCGACTCAAGTCATTGTATCTCGTAGTTACCTTAATTGTGAGCTCTTTGAAATCTTTATTTGGGATTGGAATAGTTTATTTTATCAAAAATGTTGAGTAAATTATTCATGTAAAAAATTAAATTAATTAGGTATTTGTAGCCATATGATTGGATAACATTTATTTTATGAAAATTAATCATATTTTGAAGCTAGACTCCTATAATCTGGTCTATGAATTTTTTGCAAACATGCACTTTGACTAATTTTTTTGGAATCCAGGGGATGCTATGCACAACCTGTGCACTGTGTCGCACACCACTCAGCCATCCGATCGTGTTTTGGACAATTCAGATGCACTTTAATTTTTTATCGGTAAAAATAAATCAAAATTGCCAAACACATTCAGGCCGTCTAAAACACTATCGAACAACCGAGGGATGCACAGAGATGTAAAGCACCCTGGGTCCATTTTTTTGGGAATCGTCTGACTGTCCACTAACGGAAAGCTCATTTAAAGCCGAAGCAGTCATCTAGAATAATTAAGTGTTGAGAAGTTTTGAGTTTATGCCGACGAAACAGTATTAACCCTCCTGCTCATATTTAACTACACTACTACAGTTAACTGAACAACAAGATTTCCAAATGAGTTCCAATCAAATACCTTTCGTTCAGTTGCATGTCGGGCTGCAAAAGAGGTGGCCGAACCGAGCTTTGTTGTGTTCGAATTCGTCTCGTTTGTTAAATGGGCCCTAAAGCTCGATCTCAAGCCCTCAATCAGCTGAGCCTCTCGACACACGAGCTGACTCTATACAAAGGAGCCGAATTTTTAGAGTGTTTAGCTCGACTTGTTTATTAAACGACTAAAACGAGCCTTAAACTCGAGCTCAACTACTAAACGAGTCGAGTCGAGTTTCAAGCTACTCTCGAATAGCTCGGTTCGTTTGCAATCCTAGTTGCTAGAAAGAATGGAAAAAAATAACTTTTTTGGAAATACATCCTACTAAAAAAAGGAATTTTAGTTTCCCGCTAAACTTTGTCAATAGAACACATACGGGTAATTTACATCATTTTCATTTAAATTCACTTGACTTTACTTTTTTCAAGAATACATTTTCCACATAATGTTCCTAACAACTGACCGGAACTTCGGGCCTTTCCCCCCCACCCAGTCTAAAAGAGGATTGATACCATCATGTCTTTTCAATCAACCCAGTCCAAAGCTATGAAATATCCAAGTTCCTTCATCAGGTGGTATAGTTTAGGATCATACCTTCCCCCAGTATAATTCATTATTCAGTACATCTTTATACATTTAGGTTTCTTTAGGCGAAAATGATAAGTAGCAGGAAAAGGAAACATGAAAAAGAACATGAAGACACATACACCTGGGCAGGGTGTACGTGTTTTCATGTTCTTTTTCATGTTTCCTTTTTCCTACGTCCCAACCAATTTGAGTCAAAACCATGGCAAAACACACTAGCTAATATGATCAGACACATATCTCTACTACTTATAAACATGTCCTAAACTGCCTACACAGTTGATAAATAACCTCATATAAACTCCTTATTCTTCACCTATTCCAACTATTACCCCCTCCTGATTTCTCAGGCAATCTTGGTTGCCATGAAGCTCATACAGATTGGAGGATTAATCTTCGCCAAAGCAAGGAGCGATGAAGGAAGAATCCACAACCCATCTCCGCAAATCAGACCAGAAGCAACTGCAGGAATCATCAGCCCGGCTTTCTTGTTATTGAACTTGTGCCATGCGAATACGGCTAAACTTCCCACACACATATCGATGGCAAAGTAAGCCCCAACTAAAAATGGCACGGCCATAGCCATTGGAAGCGGAACCCACTTCCCAACGTTTTTGGGAGAAACGTCTCTTACCAGGTTGGCAATAATTGCAAATGCGAAAAACCCATAACAAAGCTGCAAGCAGTGTCGTGGGAGAGCAGAAAACCCTTCAACGCCTAGAATTGCCATGTTTCTGTATATGAGCGCATACGGTGCTTTGTATTCACCATCAGGGTTTCCAATATCAAAAGCCTTGTAGAAGAGGAAGAAGGTAAGGGGAGCCACCACGCAGCCTATGGCAGTACCGATGGCTTGGCTAATTAGCATCGATCGTGGGGAAGTTTGGGTGAGGTGGCCAGTCTTGAAATCGTGCATCAGATCAGAGGAAATGGAAACAATGGATTTGATCAGCCCACAACCAATTAGACCTGCAACTACACCGTTTTCTTTCCCAGATAAGGCTGCTAGCACAAATAGGGCAACTTTTCCATAGTTATAGGCCATGTTCATATCGGTTAGGCCAGCACCGTAAGCATTGCAGAAGCTGAGAGATGGCGCGATTATGTATGCAACAAGGACATAGTACCACTTAAGCTCATGAAACATGAGTGGGATTATAATGATAGAGATGATTGAGAAAAGAGAGTAGCCAACGCATGCCACCCAAAAGGGAATGCTCTCTCTGACGAATAATTCATTTCGTTGGAGATCATCTAGGGGTTGATTCTTGTCATCTGGAACTGCTGCGAGATAAAAGATAACTTACGTTCTGAAATTTGCAAAACAAAGAAACAAATAGAGGAGAGACAAAAAGTGAAGATGCTAATTTACATGTTCTGGGATTCTTCCTCAGTTTAACATATATGTTTTGGCTGGTGAAGAAAAGAATCTTGAGAAAATTGTAGAGGCCATCGCCTAAGATGAGAGCAATGGAGATGAATACCTGCAGCAGAGACGAAGGGTCATGTGTTTTCTACTTTTCATTTCCATGTAGATTTGAATTCAGAAGGCCTTTTGGCTCATACGATTTGAATTGAATCTTTCACTCACTAACCTTGTACCCATTAAGGCTCTTCATACTGCTTTCTGGTAAAGTTTGAGGGAACCAGTCTCCTTTTTGATGATCTATTAGCGGCCACATGATCCCCCAAGATAGCAAGGCTCCAAGAAGCAAAGACAAGTTCACAAGATGGGAACAGATCATTCCTGCTCCAATGTAGGTCATGTCGAAATCAAAGTAGAATCTGCAAAAATTCCGTTATTCATGTGAAACATAGTTGAATGATTCTAGAATGACAAGATAGTGAGGCCGAGAAGTGAAGAACTCACGACTGTTTCCATGCTTGCAACCCAAACGTAGGGAAGTTAGAGAAACCGCATTGTCCACTACCAGAATAAAACCATCTGAAAAGTCCCCAGAGGAAACTAATTGAAAAGAACTTCATGAACCCTTGAACCTGTTTCCTGCGAAGGAATGTTAGTTTGTTATTATTTTCAGTCTTTCTGTAGTCGAATTGCGATAGCTTTGAACTAATTGATGAGCCAAAATTTCATGAAGGAAAATGCATACTTCGCTATCTCGTCTCCTTTAGGAGTATGAAAGCCATTAATAAGAACTGCTGTTGCTGTTCCACTTGGGTAAGTCAATTTGTAGTCTATTATCATGATCTGCAAAGAACAAAAGGTGCCTTATTTAGCAGATCATTACAAGCTTCCTTGGTAAAAATTGAAAGGCCTCTTGCTGAGATCATCACGACATTCAAAGTTTTCATCCTAAGAAGGATGAGCAAATGTACAGGCTATCGACCGCCGAAACATCCTGACATGCTTTAGACACATGTCGGACACATCCAAATATGTGTGATTTTTTCCTTACTCAGACATGTTGGGACACGTTATGGAGTGCAATTTTATTCACCATCCTTAAGAGAGGGTGAACATTACCCTCCTTCTTATTGGTTGAAATGGTATAAGACCCATACAAAGTAATGTCATGCTTACCCTGCAATACACTTTTTGGTAAACATAACATCACTTTGTGGTGGGGTTCACACCATTTCAACCAATAGGAAAGAGGGTAATGTTGAACAAAACTCCACTCCATGTTATGGATTGTGGACACATCACGGCACTAGGTTGGAAGTTTAGAAATTTGAGGACGGTACAGATTGCCATGGACCGCATAGTTCTTGAATATGCACTTCTTTTTTCTTTTCTTTTTTTCCTTCATTTATTTTATAACTCATGGTGTCCGGAGAGCTGGCGTGCAAATCTAAGGGTACCAATCCCACCGGACGGGGACCATTTATAAGTCGGGGCAAAGCCCTTATGGATTGGCCGAAAGAATTGATAGCACCTAAGAGATAGGTTTTGAACCTAAGACTTTTGAGGGAGCAAATCCCTTGTACTAAATTTGTTACTCCCCTCATAATGATGCTATGAATTGTCATTTTTCCATACATATATTAACGGGTCTCCAAAGTGTCTGTGTCCTAATTTAGAAAAACCCCAACACGAAGGAAATATGATTTTGACGCACGTACCTTCCTGAGAGGAACCAGAGCCAAGAGCCCAACAAAACTTACTACAAAAAGGAAACCGGTCATCCAACCAATCCCAGGCTCCTTATAGCCCCCTGGTGAATTCCCCTCTGTGTCAACCCCTGCTTGCTCATATGTCCTTTTGTTCAATCCCAACAAATAAGACCCAAAACCACCTACAAAAACCATCAGAAACCATTATAAAACAACTATATCGACATTAATTTGTACATAGAGAAATGGACCTTTTTTTATTTTATTTTTAAATATAACCGGTGTTCAGGCCAGCTTGCACGTGCCCTTAAGTTAACCACTACTCAAACATTGAAACAACAAAGTTTTGAGGTTCAAACCTCCAACAGCAATGCTATAACAAGCAACTGCACAAGTCTGAATGATGGTATTCTCCTGTCGGGTGAACGGAGTCGAAACGATTCCGGCCTTCTGAATCAGTTTCGTCCACGTTCGTATGAACACATAGGCAAGAAGAGCAGCCGAGACATTGAGATTGGGTACCAGCCCTGTTGTGAGATTGAGCTTCATCACTATCACACTGTAAATTATCCCAATCAGTAAGCTAGCAAAAATCCCTCTAGTTGTGATCTGTTTTGTCCATGGCGGAATTCTCTTTACTTCCTCCCGATTTTCCGGCACCTCCTCTGATTCTTCTCTCTCAATCTGGCTCAGTTCCTCCACTCCCACCGTCGCCATTTCAATGAATTAAGTTTTCAGCCTTGTCTGATTCAATCATGAAAAGGTTAATCCATAAAAACCCATGACAGAAAATTTCTATCAGATGAACAGAATATGCTATGCAATGAATTGGACGAGGCAAGACTAGTGAACAAGAGCAATCAATCTCACCTGGGTATTTCTCAGAGAATCCTGAAAACCTCTCAAATTCTTCAACACATTTCCAGAAAATCACAGCTCTGCTATATGAAACCTTCAATGCAAATCTCCTCAAAGGTCAAAAATCTTTACCAAAATCTAACAGATGGGTCTTGATTCCCTCTGCATTTACTGAGGAAGAGCATAAACCCCAATCAAATCACCAAATTTCATTCCGATTCAAGAAGAACCCAACACAGGAAGCTAGAATAGATCAGTTCGGTGCATGATTTTGCAGCAATGGAGTCGAGATTTATAGGTGTGGAGAAAAACGAGCCACTCATTTGGTAAAAAAGTTACGAAGACTTTAGGCATGTACTACCAAAAACATGGTAAAATTAGGAAGACTTTGGGCATGTACTACATGGGTAGTACAAAAAAATGGATTAAAAGACTTGTAGTACAAAATTATACAGTAAATTACAAATCACGACCAAATTCGACGCCTCCCCATAACAATTTCGACGGGTGGTGGGCTAGAAATGCTTCTCCCTTGTTCTTGATTCCACTTTCTCTCTCTAAAAAGATGGGGATTTTTTTCTGATGTGAGCGTGTGATATTGATATGGGATTGGGTAACCCTTCTCTTCAAAAGGGTATAAAGATTCGACTTTTACTGCGTGTGGTGGAAACAAGACGCATCGAAGTGAGAACCAGATTATCTAGAGAGAGAGCATTGATGACTGAGACTAAAAAGGAGGTACCAACAAGCTAGCGAGAGTTGACCAGACGAATTTTCTGAATTCTCATCAAACGGTTGAGGATAAATCAGATGGCCGCGTGTTGGGGATCGGACGGGCTTTACTTGATCGTATCACAGTTTTTGCTTGAGTGGGACCCACTTGGAAATTACTCTTATTGTTGGCAAATCTTTGAGATGATGATAATCATCAAACTCCATTCTGTTTAGATTTTTACTTTTTCAGGTTATGATAATAACTCCATTCATTATCTGCTCATGTCAATTGATCAAAAAGAATAAAGAGAAATAGAGCACTCCCTCCCTCTTGAATTTCTTATTCATTTTTATTACTATATTTACGATACCTAAAAATATTATTTATATTTTTAAATATATATATAATATTATATATATTTAATAAGGATTTCATTTGATAGTTCTCGATGTCAATTAAATGAAGTTTCAAAATTATAAAAAAATATTATAAATTGAAAGATATAGACAATTGAAAAACGGCACGAATGTATGTAAATGGACAAGAAAATCGGCTCACTACAACAGATTACACCAATGCCGACTAAAAATTTACTCGGCTAATGTGACTTTTTAGTTGCCGCAAACCAATACTGACTAAATAATTTAGTCGGCGAATGACCTTCGGTGAATGTATTTGTCGACCAAAAAATGCTTTGCTCAGTGACTCTAACATAATTGTTTTTTTTTTTATGTAACATAATGGAATTCATAAAAAAGGATTTTTAGAATCTAATAAAAAATATAAGGAAGTTTTAAGAAAACATGTATTTAAACTATACTTTTTGGACAGAAAAAAAAATGAAAAACGTGGTAGAAATGATCAAATATGTTGACCCTCACTTTTTTTCCCTCTCTTTTTTTGCCCTTTCAATTGGGATGTTTTAGTGATGTAATTCATAAAATAGTTATAAAGGGTATCGAACCCCATTTTATAAAGTAGCATAAGAATGATTATCACAGACAGTCAAATCTCTCTCTTAAAATTAAAAGATAAAGAGATGCAAGTGTAAATTTTGCCCTCCTTTCAAATCGTTTAGTGGATGGTATGATAATTCGTTTGATTCCATTTCGTTAAGTGCTATCGTTTAGTGGACGATGAGGAAGATTTTTGCTAAAATCAAAGATTTGGTGAGAATCAGAGATAAACTATTTTCTTATTTGATAAATATTGATTTTATCATTTGAAAAACTCACCCGAAAAAGTATTGCTCCTTTTCCCACTTCAACATCGTCCGAGCTCGGTTTTCATTTTTCTCGCGCGCTTACCATTAACTTTCCACATCGAGATTAGAAACGCGGCTTACGGAGATCAACTGCCAAACTAAAACATGAAATAAATATATAGACAAAACAGCAACAGTGATCGAGCCAAACATATCAATATTAGGCATTATTGACAACAATGACAAGAACCTGATAAATGTTGGTAAAAGTTGTAAGAGATGTGGTGTGTAGAAATTATGTTCATCTTCCATTTCAATCTTGTATTGTGGTGGGAATGTGTTACGATTTTCACAACCCCACAACACCCTTACGGATCTTGGAAACAATGAATCATAGAACAAAAAAACAAGTAATCGTGCGTAATGAAAAACGGAAAGAAAAACGAGACACAGATATACGTGAAAACCTCAACGCAAGGAAAAATCACTTTGGAGCCACACCCATTTCTATGAAATCGAAATCAAGAGTAATTGACCTCTTTGATTTTGTTTTTGCTTCGCAAAATCCTCTCGAGATCCGCGTTTTCTCTCTCTCACCGCCTCTTTTTTTCGAAACGTATTAACCTAATTACACATTAACAAATAAATAATTAGGTCGGGCCTATAGCCAAAATTACACACCGAAGTCCCCAAATAGCCCCGCCCATACCCCATACCCCGGTACTGCTGAAGGTTGTCTGCACCCAACAGAAGGTCGACCCTTATTCTATTATCACGATGATAAACACATGTTTTAATGGTGCACCCTGGATCACAGAAATTGGATGCACTTTTTTCTTTTTCGCTAAGTTGAGGTTGTCTGCAATTATAACTCACATTTAGATGCATCTTTTTGCTATTTCGACTTTTGGCCCTTTTAAACTCAACGAGGTTTGCTCCCACTCTGGAGGTGTGAGTTCGATTCTAAAGGGTAGGCCAACCAGTTGGAAGGTGAAAGTCCATGTGGGTATGTCGTAGCCTCGTGGGCGCGTCTAGTGACCCCCTCGTAAGCTGCTTCTAACTGCTTTCCGTTGGTGATGGTGACTTGTCCCTTGTGGCTGGCCTTAAGTGGATTAGTCTCGTCTTGTTTAGGTGTGAGAATACCTCCTATGTTGTAAAACAAAATTAAAGAAAACAAAAAGATGCTTCTCTTTGGTTTTGGCTTCCAGTTTAGCCATGACACAACCTCACTAGACAGGGGGTTAATTGAAATCATGTGATTGAAATTTGTACTAGCAAATAGGATTGGATTTAAACATCTCGAATTCGTAACTATCGCGTAGGGCACGACTACCTTTTTTTTTTCCCCTTAATTCATGGTACTCCACAGGACTACAAGAATCACCACTTCGATCTCCGTATCACGACGGCACCGGTACCTTCTGTTTCACATAAGTGTGGGCAACAATGTATGATTATAACACAAGGTTAGAGAATATTTTTCGTGTTAGAGAAGATTTTTCAGTTTACAAGGGGAGTATTTTAGTCCACACTTGCATTGTGGTGGGGAGAGCCCTTATTCTGTAATCATAATGCTACACATTCTTTAATGGTGAATGAACGGTCGACGAGAGAGATTGGATGCACTTTTTCTTTTTTTCGGATCCTGAGGTTATCTCTAATTATACCTCATCTCTTTTTGCTTGTTTGGACTTTTTGTCTTTTCAAACTCGGTTTTTGGTTTGGCGTATAGTATAATCTTGAGAAAATCTCAATAGACAAGTGGTTTAATTCAAAGCATGAGATTGAGCGGACACGACACGAGTACCTACTTCTTTTCTTCTTCTTTTTTTGAACGGACACGACACAAGTAATTTTTTCTTTTTAAGGGACACGAGTATTGAGTCCCGCTATTGTATATGAGGTCCAAAGTATCAGTTTTCGACACTGGACACTTTGGTAAGAATATGATGAATTACAAATAAGGTTCTAAATATCGAGTACTTAATACAATAAGTAATACTAGTAACAGAAGTACTTTTAAGATAGGGAAACAATTCAAAAAAATTAAATAATAATAAAAAAAAAAATACTTTGACATCAATGTCTTTTTGCCTCCCAAACTTTCAAAATTATCAATTGCACTCCTGAACTATTGTTCTGTTATCTATTACACTCCTATTGTCTCAATCTGTCACTTTGCTAACGAAAGATGCTGAGGTGGACATTGATGGAGGGATAAAACGTTAAAGGATAAAATTTGGACGGAAACTATACTGATGTGTGGCACGTTGGGGTCACTTTCCGTCGCTTCTCACTCATCACTCTCTTTCTCTCTCATTTCATGCACAATTTCGCCTTCACCGAAACTATTTCAAAAGTTTCAATATTGGAGCCTTTTTTTTCGAGCCCTATGATGTCATTCGTTGATGTACACCAGGACGTTCTTTTGTATTTGGTTTGATAGTCAACGTTTTATCCCTCCGTCAGTGTCCACCTCAGCGTCTTCTATTAGCAAAGTGACAGATTGAGACCGTAGGAGTTTAATTGATAACGGAACAATAATTGAGGAGTGCAATTGATTGTTTTGAAAGTTTGTGGGGCAATGAGACTATGATGTCAAAGTACGTGGGTTTTTTTGAATTTTTCCCTCTACAATAATAGAGGAATTTGATGGTATTGTTCGCGTTAGACTTCACTATGCGCGTAATGTTCACGAGTGTGAGAATTGTCAATAGAAGTCCAATGATGGTGATTTAGAAAGTTATTATCATGGTCTCGGCTACACCTTTGTAACCATCTAAATGGTATGGGAAAAATGAATGTCTTAGTTTCGGACAGTGCTACTCGTACAGAATTGGGGGCACAGAAATTGCACAGATCGCGTTTGGAGACCCATTTTTGGGTCTCACACGAGTGATCCGAACCGTTCATTATTCTTGAAACGGTGGAGCTTTGGATGAACAACTTCTAACCGTCTGATTGAGCTGAAATTTTGTGGGCCCCTTCGGAAAAATGTTCTAAGAATAATGAACGGTTCGGATCACTCATGTGGGACCCAAAAGTGGGTCCCCAAACGCGATCTGTGCAATTTATGTGCTCCACATTCTGTACCGTAGGTTTATCCTTAGTTTCAGCCGTCTGGAACAAGGGATAAAGATACACGTACAGAAAAATGGGACCGAAAATGTACCGATCGAGTTTGGGGACCCACTTTTGGGTCCCACACGAGTGATCCGAACCGTTTATTGTTCTTAAAACATTTTTCCGAGGGGCCCCACAAAATTTCAGCTCAATCGGACGGTTAGAAGTGCTCGAACCAAAGTCTCACTGTTTGAATCGAATTTTTTTTTTATTCAAACGGTGAGACTTTGGTTTGAGCACTTCCATCCGTCCGATTGAACTGAAATTTTGTGGGGCCCCTCGGAAAAATGTTTTAAGAACAATGAACGGTTCGGATCACTCATGTGAGACCCAAAAGTGGATCCCCGAACTCGATTGGTACATTTTTTGTGCTCCCCGTTCTGTACGGGTAGCACTGTCCCTGGAACAAGAATTAGATTCACATAAAGAAAAACAACTAAAATGTATTGTTTGGCAGCTGGATAAATATTGTTGATGTCCTAATTAACAACTTAAGTTTTTGGGACAATAAGTGATTTAAGATGGTA